>JAOTOK010006007.1:0-13428 GCA_025770025.1 Virgularia gustaviana
TAATAATAATAATAATAATAGTAATAATAATAATAATAATAATCTCACTATTGGCGATAATATACGTCAGTCACGATGTTCAGAATTTAAGTCATTGCTGAGCTATATATTTTAAGCGATAGCAGATCGAGTACCCGACGACCAGGTACCGACGAGTACCGACGATCGATGCCAACCAAGAAACGAAATATAAAACAGGATAATATTCGTAGTGCTACATAGGCAGTGTAAAGTATAAATCAGACAGATCGCTCTTTAATCGCTCTGATGAAGGGTTTTCCGCTGGAAACGGCAACTATTTTTCACACTTTTGGCAGTTCACCGCCTTTTCACTTTTGGCGAAAAATAAATAGATAGCCGACATTCTCGTACTTCTAGGACAACGGGTGGTTAAATTGCGTTTTTACTATGACCATTTAATGACTGCTATCAATAGTAATAAGACAAAGTGACCATTATAGTATAATGATATGATGCTATTTCCTGCCACACTAATTTAGAGCACGATTATTATAATCCCGACATAATTTTTATCACTCAACCTGACAAAAAACTGACAAGGTAGCTCAGCAGCATTACGGTATTCATACATGACGGTGAGATGTTATGAATTTCCTTACCGGCCGAGCTGTGAAGCATAAAGGAACGCACAAAATAAACGAAAATTTGAAGAATCGCGTTCAACTCACTTCAGCGGAATTTCAGAGAAATTCCCGGAATACATGATATACTTTTATAGATGAACACGTCCATGGACATAAAACGTCTCCATTTTCTAAACAAAATCTCACGAAAACACTCACGAGTAAAAATATGCAACGGGGAAATATTTCACAGTTTATTCCATTGTCTCATACAGTAAACCCCCAAGTAAGAATCTACATTTTAAGACGTTAGCCTAAACAGGTTCTTATAAATCAATTGTACAAAATTTTAGGCTATTATAGTAGAAAAACACACCTTCCCAGCAATTTGGTAATTGTCCCATATTTTAATTTTATTCACCATATACCACCGCTACACCACCACCCACAAATATATTTGTATATTTACATCTGATTATATGTTTTGTCTACCTGTATTAAACATACCCTAATGTACCTGTATTGTAATATATGTATGGTTTTGAAAAATAAGAACTTCTTTTAATTTTCTAAGCTAAATAGGTTCTTCATTCAGTTTAGTTTCTTACTTGCGGGGTTTATTTTACTATAGTCTATACTATTTACAAAATTAAACTATGTCTAAGTATAATAGTAATAAGGAAATAACTGAAAGTTCTTTTGAGAACCTAACAAATTAAGGTGAGCTGAAAATCGGAAATTTAAAGTAGTTTTAAAATAATGTTATAATACAGGCCTGATGACATTGTTTCAGACTGCACCGCGTGAGTTTACGACCACCCTGGCGGGATATAAAGCGGTATAAACACGATAATACAACAAAAATGATAGTCATACTTACATCAATTTACGATAATACGCGACTCTTGACGATCAGAAAAGCTGGTTTGAAAACGAAAATTTCAGCTTTTCTTTCACTCCCCTAGTATTAACGATTAGTTTATTCTCCGCATACCCAGAGGACGAATTACTGAACTGAATATAAACCAATATCTAATGAAAAATGTGAAGGAAAAGATGTAGAAATGTCGTTGTAATGATTTGTTTTAAAAAAAGCACAAGAATTTGTCGAACGGAACCCACCTATAATTATAGCTACTGAAATCGTAGAGAAAACGCATGCCATTCCCCACCTTAACAAGAAACCAAATTATTGAAAATTTTATTGAATAATGGTCAATGTAACTATTTCTCGATTTTTGCGTTTTTATGATAATTAATATTACTAAGTAAGAAATATTGTCTGTGTTTATCGTGGTGGATGATGTTTCGAGGGTAACAAAGGAAAAGGAAAGTGTGTAGGATGCATTAGATACTGACTTCCCGCCACAAATTGTGTGCCACAGCCTCACAGGTTGTTTTCTCGATTGTTGTAACTATTTTTTATCAACTCAAGGTGGCGCGCCTCTCTTTTTTGAATAACTCGTTATTTTAGAAACAAAGACTGGATGTAGTTATGATCAACATCGTACTTTTACATGGGAGTTTTTTACAATATAACCGTCTCGAATTTCGATGTTTTTGACATGTTTGACTACCAAATGTACTTAAATGAGGAATATTCAAATCAACAGTTAGTTTTAGAGAAAACTTATAATTCCGTAGAAGATAAATTTGGTCAGTATAACAGTCCAGTATGGATAATTGAGACTTTATAACCAATGTAATTTGAATGAGATTAATAATGCACCATTACTACAATAATATGTATAATAATTCCTGAAGATATTAAATATGGATTATTTACAACTGGATATAGGAAACTTCCTGATGATCGTATGGTTGTCTAATGTAACATATTTTGTGTAATCCATCATGCAACCTCTTCGAAAACCCTATCAAAGAGAAATATCATAAATGTTAATTTTAAAAATCAAAAATATAACGAAAAACTGGTAATTGGGACTGCAAATTATATTCGTGTTCACTTCTTTTTATACAATACTATTGATAGTTACGATACTGTTCTTTTCTGACAATATGGCTGACAAGTTGTAATTCTCGACAACTGAACGCTAATACTGGACTGCATACTACAATATTGTAAACATTGCATGGATGGCGCGGTGGAAATGAAGAGAAAGTAGAAAATGCGTGGGCGCCTCACCCATCCGGAGTAATTACACAGTTGCAAAAATAGCCGGAACTTCATGTAGCAAGGCAGTCATGCATCGGAAACTTATGAAATGATAAACAAATAAAACAAGAAGTAGCTGTTTAAATTGTTTAACAAATTTTGTTATCAAAAGAAAACAAAACATCCAATAACAACTTGTCATCATGGCAAGCAACAAAGAAGGAATAACTAAAGTTGTGCATATAGCAGCGTAAAGTACATAGCAGTCGAATACAAGGTTTAACAACGGTGGTGTTATTTTGCCATGAATTATCGACCGGGTGAGAAAATAAAACCAGAATTGATCGCTTAATTTAGTCTAAAATCTTTGAAATATTTATGATCTAATGCCTTTTATATTTATGGAGAGTATTTTGATTGTCAAGGATCTTCTGACATTGTGTACAGTCAATGAAAGCGTCGGGCTATTTTAGCCTATACAAGATAGTGTCTAATAATATGATTTGGGGGACGTATTGGTAGGATTAGCGACACTTAGGCAGACTACCGCTATATTTAATTGTCAGACAGGCTAGAGTTATTTAAAATTCGATTAGCTTGTATAACAACTGCTTCTCATATTAGAAAGAAATCAACGATCAACTGATGCAACTGAAGATATACGCGTTGAAGCATAGTTGTTTCTTATTAATAAAATAGAATCGTGGATTGAACTGTTAAGAAGAGAATTTCAAACGCGAACTTTCGAACGCAATGTGCAACAAAAACGTGCAACAAAATAAAAACGATATACCGGCCTATAGACGTTTTTCATCGGTGGACAACTTGAAACAATATTCATAGTAAATCTTCATAGGTTGTCACCGAATTTTCTAAAAACGTAATTTTTGCTGCAAATTGCATAATACGTTTTGTTTCCAATTGACCGACGTAGCGTACGCTGATCAGTGATCCCAAAATATCCGTGGGTTGCAGTTGTTACATCACAATGTTCTTGATAAACACAAAATGCTTCGTAAAAACCTGCCTTGTTTCTGCAATGTTTGTCTCGATCATAGGCATATCAAAAAAATTGAACAACTGAGATCTTAACAGAATCGTTTAGAAAATTAGGGTGAAATTCAACAGCGTTACTCTTCCACTGATAAAAAACATTTTTTTTGCAGCGTCGTTGGTATTTCTTTGACATTTTCACCTTATTTTTATTGGTGAGGTCGTCGAAAATGACCAGAGTTTTTGTGTTTTTATCTCGTAATATTGCAATTCAGTACTTCAGACGCGGTTTGACTAAACTATAGTGGCTAGTAAATTTCACGACAGGAGAAATACACGAAGTAGTTCGCTAAAATAAGCGTTTGTTTCTTTAGTAATAAAAATAAAAATAAAATGTTATACAGAAAATTACACACAAAATTAATTTAATTTCTATTATATCGGCCTAAAACATCGAATGAACGATCTATGAACTCATGTTAATTAAATATGTAGTTCAAATTGTTCTTTACTGATTTTTGCGTGTCAACAAAACTCAGTTAGATAACTAAAAATATTATGTTATGGTACCACAAAAAGTGTCTCACGTTATTGACCTTTGGACTGTGCTAATAAGTTATGACTGTAACCAGGTTTGGTAAGAGGGGGAAAGCCTCGTACGATATTCGCCTTGCCAGGATATTTAGGTGTGTTTGTTTTCATTATGACAATATCCCCAATTGTTACACACTAGCAAGGCTATATTACATATATATTGATACAACGTTATCATCACGTTACCTGTGTCGTGATATACCTGGCTAGCGGAGACATTATCCGTAAGGTTGCAACTATACTTCTGATAACATTTCTTTGTAAGTTTCATTGTACCATCAACTATTCAGTTGTCTGTGAAATTAGCACCACGAACGCCCACGCGGTCAAATTCTTAATCTGATAATACGATATAGATATATGTGGGTGCTGGTGAAACTGAATGAAACAAGAGCCGAGATAAAAACGTGTGGTCTGCTATATCTGACAGTAATATTAAGCTCCGCCTCCAAGATTTATAGCCAAATATTGTGATCTAAGTCATCCAAACACAGTTAACACCTTGGTGAATAGTAAACAAAAGGATCAGTTTTAAACATTCTTCCCAATATTTGTTACGACACCATCGTTTCCATGGATTCAACGAAGTATGATTTTTTTGTTTTTTTCGGGAACCAGCAAGTGCGGACGTCCGACTTCTCTAGAAAAAAAATGTCTTTTTGTCGTCTATTTTGTTTGATTTCCGGTTTGTCCATTTGAAAAAGGGTTGAGGAAAATATTAGAGGATGTTTTGAAAGAAAATATATATTTTATACATTCAAACCATGCATTTATCGAATGATACATTGGTGGTTATAGAGTTCCCCCATTGCATCAGTAAAATCGTTTTGAGTTAGACAAAGTAAATTGTATAAAGTTGCTCAACGCCGGCCACAAAAGGATCAATTTAACTGTCCTCGGAAACGTTACATGTTCGTACCATGTTATATTTCATGTAAACTACTCAAAGGGGACATTAAGCCAGAAAAAATTAACTTTTTATCCAAGTAGATTTTACCCGTGGTATTTTTCACGTGAATATATAATTCTGCCAAAGTATAATTTAGAGTGAAGGACGCAAAGTGTGCAGCACAGACTTGGCTCAAGAAATGAGCCGAGAAAAAGCATTAATCATTGAAAACTAGCTATAATGTAACAAAAAACGTGGGATAGAAATGCGACATTTAACCCACATTATTTAATCACTCAGCAGAACTGGAAAGGAATGTGTTTAGTGCATTTTGAAAGAATCTTAACTCTAGTTAAGATTATCCTAATTCCCCAAGAATGTTGCTCACACGCGGAGCGAGAAAAACATTAAAAGTAGCTACTAAGTAGAAGTTCTAAGTAAGAGATCTATTTCTTTAACAATTGCTCATCTCTGATATCCCATGGTGATCATGTATCCAGGTATTTGATGTGAGATCGTAGCACATATTAATCTCTGCCAACGTCGTTCAGATATTAAACAGGCCTTCATACATAACAACACTTCATGGTTAGTGATTAATAGGCTGATAAAATCATATAATGTTTTTATGACATTAAACTCATTGCGCATACTAGGTAAGGAGACATTACTTTTATGTGTATGGAATCTAGTTTGAAATCAAGCTATAGAAATTAGTATGTTTAAGTTTTAACCTTGTTCAACATCACTCAGCCAATAATATTTCATAAACTGATTCTGACTCGTTGTTTAACTTGATTCAATACACCAAAATGATAACCGCATAAGAGTAGTGTTCGTCAGGCTTAACTTCAGTTTTCCTCAAGGCGACTTTGTATATTTTAAAGCAGCAATAAATGCGTACCCACCCTTCAAACATAACAATGGGCAGGGTTGCAAGGGATTATTATAAAGTTGATATTCTTAAGATGATAATCATCCGAGATCGTGTGAAAATTTGTGCAAAATAAATTTTAAAAAAGCATAAGTAACATGATTTTCGCTTTATTAGAAATAACAAGGCATACTTTGTCTTCCACCCAATTGAGCGCATTTTTAACAGAAAATGTTTTATTTCATGATTTTCAACTTAATTCATCCAGACGAAGTATTTTTAGACACTAAGTCTCATACGATAAGATGTCTGGTGGCTCTAGTTTCGTAACTTTCATCGGACCATCTTGAAACCTTCAGTCTCTATGCACCACAATTGTTATGAAATTAATTTTGTCGGTTTTACCTTGAAATATTAGGACTTATTAATCCATTTATTTAGTATAATTATAGTCACATCATTATCATCTTTTTTATCTCAAATCTTCAGTTCCAAACTGGGCCCACGCTAATATGGGGGGGGGGGGGTGGCGAGGCATGCACCCACTTTTTAGCAAAGTGAAAATTCTTTCTTCAACTTCAAACATGGGGGGGGGGGGTAATCCATTCAAAATCGTTGCGTCAGCCCTGAAGATGGGTCATAGTCTTCGGAGTATGTTTCATTTCACATAGTTCATGAAATTATCGGCTAGAAATGGATCTTTGTTTTATATTCACCTTGTTGGTGAAAGTACTTCATATTAGAAGGGAGGTTAATCCGATCAGCTCATCTTTCACATTCCATATTTTAATCAGGTCGATATCGGCTAAACATTCATGGCTTTTACAATTGATAACTGCAGACAAGAAAAATATTTTAAGCAGCAGTAATCAGAGTATCAATTTTTTTATGTTCTAAATATGATACTAATTTTTATACGTTTATTACTGTCAGTTTATTTCGGGTAATGTTTTACTATATCATATTATATAGCTACATAGTCTAGTGATATATTCCTAAGAACAATGGCAGATTCAATAGTGTTATGGCGAAGTTTATTGCATGTAGCCTTAACACTTACAAATAACAAAACATATCAGTGTTGTCTACTGTCCATATTTATACATATATGACTTTCTCAAAACTATGTTACTAAGGAAGTACAGTTAACTGTATATGTCTAAGGATATCCCTTGCACAATATCTCATTTCATATACGAGGTCTAAGCATACAGTATTGCCTTTTAAAATATTTTAAGTGTATTTACAAACGGTTTCCTTAATTTCCGTGAAATCATTAGATTTTGTTATGGCAAATGATCACGACCTTCAGCAAAACATCTCCCAAATATATATACCTATATTATTCTATTATTAGGCTTCTTATATACGGCTTTTTACTAGACTGAAATTTCGCAATATTATTAAAAAACAAAAATCCAACTTGTCCTCATTTTGAATAATATTGCTTTGAAAGTGCTTCAGGTGTTGGCCGGAAAGGGAAGTCATTAGTAAAAGGCTTTTATGTAGAAATGGTCATCAACTGTACTTTTCTCTCGTTTTTTGTTGACAAACCATCTTGAAATACGCGGGACATTGTTTGTAAAGTCCTTATCTGTAAAAATCATTTCTAACAACCAAATCACAGTGAGGTCAAACAATCATCCAACTAAATGACAAAGAAGACAAACATACACTCATGTACACCACTGTACACCCATGCTCCTTCTCTCCAAAAAATCATGGTAGACTAGTCGACATAGTAGACTAGTTGCAGTTCAGAGCAAACCAATGTCCAGGATATATTAAGAAAGACGTTACCACGACTCTAAATGACAGAATAATCAGGCACAACTCAGTAGTTTTTAAGCAGGACTTTCCAAACATACAAGGCCAAGTTCCCTGATCAATTCTTTCAAAACAACTTTCATTCTATCGTCAGACAACAGACTCAGTTTCCCTGTTTGAAACGGACTTTACTGGTGCAAAACAACGTTGAACAATGTTTCTTTGACTCACATGCCAGGACGAGTTGCTCAGTTACCGTATATCTCTAACTTTGGATATTTTCGCCTAAATAAAAGCTTCTCATTGATATGGTTTATTGGTAAGCGTGTGAGTTACCGATACAGTGTGATATAGCTACTGACAGGCAGATTATTACACAACAACTTCGCTAAAACGTTTACCACTATCTCAATTAATAATTTTGGGATGAAGAATTGTTTTTTATTGACCTAAAATAACACGATTTGTAATTTAAAATGATTAAGATGAACTATCATTATATCAACTTGATCACTACAGCAATAGGATCACATTACACTCAGTTAAGAATATTTGAAAAGAACGTTATTTCGTTGTTCTTGAAGTGACCATCATAAGATTTAGTCGGCACTAAATGCTAAGCCACCTTAGGAATGCACAAATGAATACACACTGTTAATACCCTCGCTCATCATCGTGCTGTAATCGTATTGCCATCGGCTATCACACTCCCTAAATATAGCTACGGCACATTCCGATGTCCCGTCGTCAGTACTAATCGAGATTCTCGGCGCCTTTCGATAGCTCTACGGGAGTCTGCCGAGTATATTGGCACACAATGTAATCGAATGGTCATAGGTCACAGGGTGGAGTTGACATGTTGAGTGGTATCAAGCGGATAATGTTTATAATCAGGAACAAAAAAATTTACATGAACGCTCGATACATTAAGAGATATATAAACATTTAGGACTTGGTTGTGAGAAAACCGGATGATAATGGCAGGTAATAGTAAGCATACTTCAATAAGCTCAACAATGATACCCATTATGTATTATTATTTGAGACCGATTTTATGAGGACAATGTTTAGAAATGATTTCAATCGTTTTATGATTACTTCCTAATGTGGTTGAAAGCCGGGAGAAAAGTTTATGAAAGTCTTCAACAATTGAAGTGCAGTCACATGTACTGGTCACGAACTAAAACCTGGCCACTACCAAACATTCACGTGTATTTCAAAGGATCTGTCCGCGGCGTCCAATAGTGTAGCGAGCTGAAGACGATCGAACAATTTCAGTAGTTCTAATAGTTAATAAGAATACAATAATAGTAAGTTCAAAAGTTCCTTCTATGAGGAAGTTTGGCGAACACAACACAGAATAAAGATGATTGTATTTGTTTTGATTTGAAGCTGCTTGGTCTTCTAATGAACCGTCTTGTGAGCAGCCAATCAATTAACTTGGAATGTGACCCAGATAAGAGGGTCATTGACGTCATAAGAACGATACAATTACGAAAAACGCTTTGTGATTGGTTGATCGTAAATCACATCGTATTGTCTGGATAGTTGTCAGTATCTTAATAACATCGTTGACAGGTTGTGAATGAGGCACTACCATATATGGTGTAATAGAATGGCGCACCCATATCCCACTGAGTTGTCGTCATTATATAAGGAATGAGCAGCGACGAGAACGAACAGAACAATTTTTGCTTGTTTCATTTTGTTTGGTTCGGAAATACAACGAAAGGTGATTGATCTGATATCGTGGGAAGACAAACGTGATTATATAGTATGACTATGACAGCACCAGTCATTCAGGATCAACTACGAACCGTAACGTCGGCAGACGGTCATCCTTTTGCTCAACTACAGACTTTAACAAATGTTGTGGCTAATAGATCGTTAAATATGAACTCAGCTGTTGAATCCCATGACGACTATATCCAAGTAAGTATTCATTTTATCACAACTTTACTTCTTCAAAGTAATTCACAACAAGTCAATTATTTTATTAATATTTTTAACAAATGCGTGATGCGAGATAATTTCATCCGCTTTCCCATGATGAAGCATTGTCTAACATCACGATCACGATTCATGTTGATTTCAGTAAACTTGGCGGCGGCATAACTTTTTACAGATAAACTATCCGTATTACATTCAAAAGATAGTGGAAAGAAATCTTCTTTGTTGTTCATTTCAGTTATGTGGGAAAATATGAATGTGTTTGATAGAAATGCTTGATAAAAATAATTGACTGAGATTTCTCATAGACAATGTGCTTCAAATCAACAGTGCTCAAATATATCCGTTCTTTTGTTAATCTACACTATGATATGGCGAATTTGATAATTCCAGTTAATATGGTAGTTCATTCTGCCTAAAGTTATTGCCAAGTTCATCACGTTCGATAAGTCACGAGTCAACATAACTACAAGTGTGCAAATTCCATCTGTTGCTATCTCGTCAACAAAGATCACATTTCAAATGAACAAAGTCTTATACTAATGATAAGATATTTCCTAAACATTAATAGCGAATGAAATTAGTTGTTTGCACCGTGTTTTTCGCTCATTTTGTTGTGTTGTGACACGGACGTGACGGTAGCAGGAAGACAATGTACATGCTTGCCGCGCATTTTTAGGACTTGTGCAATTTCAAAACAAAACAAGTTCTGTTATCGAACGCATTGTCTGGTGCTCGTCGTTCAAATTTTATCTGGTTTCTAATAGACTTTGGTGTCGATATTGTGTTAAATAAAAAGCGATAGTATTTATCCTGTGATATTCATTCTTTTATCATTTCCAATTTTAGACAAGAAGTGAAATGGAAAGATATTTACCGGCAGTGCCTTCACCCATTAGTCCTTTTTCATTTCCAAGCTGTCGACGGAAGTTTCGACGAGAAAGCGCAAACGTCGTGAACGAATTTTTCAATTTTGACAATTCTCTTAAGGTGGATGAAGTAAAAGAACGTGAACTAAAAGACAGCGTATTTCTGAACTTAGGTGATCACGATAAACTGATCGCATCACAGGTTCAGGCGCAAGATCTTGTTCAAAACTCACTAGATCCTCTTAACTTTAACCAATTTCGTCAACCTGCACAAATAAGAAACTTTATCGTCTACCCTCCTACACCACCTAGTTCGAATCCAGGATCACCCGAGAACGCTATCCCCCGCCAACCGATACTTATGCACCCACCTCCTCCCTATATCCCTACCACTAACCGAAGGACAAACAATTCTGAATTAAATCGTCGACGTATTCACCATTGTGATCATCCAGGCTGTAATAAGGTGTACACGAAAAGTTCTCATCTCAAAGCACACCAACGTACTCATACAGGAGAAAAACCTTACAAATGCACTTGGGAAGGATGTACTTGGAGGTTTGCACGTTCCGATGAACTAACCAGACATTTTCGTAAACATACTGGAGCAAAACCTTTTAAATGTCTGCATTGTGACCGAGCTTTTAGTCGATCGGACCATCTGGCTCTACACATGAAACGACACACTCAGTAACTTTCAAAAAGAGATTGAACTCATAAAATATTGACTTGTACAAACCGTTTTACTAACCAGTTATTTTTAGTATGTCTATAACTGTGTATGTTGAGTATTTTTTATGATAAAAAAGACTATAGTTCTTGAATGTAAATATTGAAAAATAAAACCAATATTTATTGTTTCTATTTTATAAATTATTATATTGCAATAGTATGGTTAAGAATTATTTACCGGATGTTTTGAAATAAGCTTTGTTCATTCATTTCATAATTATTTCTAGCCATGAGATCACTTGATATTTCAACCAATAACAAAGAAGTAAACAAACTTTATTTTAGTTCATGACTTCAATAAACCCTCTTACAATCAGCACGTGATCAAAATAATAATAAACAAGTGAAACCAGTCCCTGTTAGAATATGATAAGGATTAGTTAGAAACTCGTAATTATCAATTAGAATTTGGAACGGAATCGAGTTTTTAGAGCTTTGGAAACGTAAATTGTTTTGCCTAAATTTATGCTAATTCAATGTTTGCGTGATCAACTCAGTATTCTATATTTAACTGAATTTGATAAAAACTTTTTGACGTAACATGAAAAGTTATAAAGTGAAAGCAATGAATCCGATATTCAGGTTGTTTGTTATTAAATGAGCTGACGATAAAAAGTATAGTGTTTTATTTCTTAGGAACATTTCTAACAATATACCTCCAAAGTCTTTTTCTTTTAACCAGGCCTTCCCCGTTGACGAGTAAAATCGTCTGGCGTTAGCCAGAGTAAAATACCAAGGATTGCTGTTCGCTGTCAGTGTCGAAGGGTTAATAGGATAGTTTCTAACCCATTGTCAGCAAGGCCTTCCCCGTTGACGAGTAGAATCGTCTGGCGCTAGGCAGAGTAAAATACTACTTCGCTGTCAAAGGGTTAAATAATTGTTTACCTAGAATTTGCTCTACTGCTTATGGACAGTCAACATTTTAGTGTTTGTATGTGTTTTGTGTATTGTTATGTTAATACCAAATAACGTTTTCTTTGAAAGCCAACACTACAACTCCTTAAGTAGCTAGGTAGCTAGGTTATGCTGAATTAGTGAAGATAAAACCTCATTTGTAAAAAAAACTGCAGGTCTATGTAGTGGGAACTGAACGGATTCGAATTCAGAGTATAGGTCGCTTAGTTTATACCAACCGCCGACGAATGCGAATGCTTTTTTACTCAAAAGCGATCGAAGGAAAAGATTCCTTATTTATATCGCTTGCGCGAAGACAGGGAACGTCGCAGAATAATTCGTATGGCGCCTGGTCCTAACGGACTCTCACAGAACAAATTTGTCTGTCTTTGACCCAGTAATATCTTTAAAATATACTTGCAATTAGGGAAAAAAGGCGGTTGTAATTTATTGAGAAAAGTCAAAAGGTTCGTGGCCACTGCTTCCCTCAGCTAAGAGCGTCATCGAGAACGTCGCTCCTTTACGCTTATGGCGGCATTTTGGATCTCCGTGTGCTATCAACGGGACTAGGCGTGTCCAATACCCTAGAGGGAAGGAACAGTCGGCCCCTAGACCATACATTACTGCCCCTTGGTATCGGCACACCTCCGCTCTTCATCGACCTAGTGTTTATAGCCTTATCAAAATGACCAAAAATGGTCATTTTTCGACAAAAACCAAAGGTTTTAGCCTAGCAAAAACGGCCAAAAATGACCATTTTTCGACCAAAAGTAAAGGCTATAGCCTTACCAAAATGGCCAAAATCTAACCAGCCCTGTAAATGTGTCCGATTTAGAGTTTGTTTGGAAGCTCACAGCGGGTCTGCAGTGCGTGTAATCGTTGTACAAATAAAATATTCGAGTAGAGGACATCGTCAGCTTCATTTAGTTCATTTGGTTCATCGCAATCCGATTCCTAGTTTTCGAGATATCGGCCTTAGAAGACAGTCACCTCAGCGAAGATTACCGGCAATATCTAAACAGCCTGTAAATGTGTCCCACAATTGTGTTGCTGGACAATTGGTTGGGTTATAATAGACGGAAGTTAATTTATACTATTGATGTCCTAAAATTGGAACACATGGCTTGTGAATTCAGCCGTTCCTAACCTAGGTCGATGAAGGGCGG
>JAOTOK010006118.1:0-13423 GCA_025770025.1 Virgularia gustaviana
GAACTAAATTTCTAAATACGGCATTAAATATGTATTCCTTTTGTCTTTGCTTCATGAATTATTAATGAGTTTGAGAAAGTCGTTTATAAACCATCAATAATTCATAAAAGGCAATAAAAATGAGTCTTGGCCTTGATGTACCTGGGAAACGGGCGACGTTTTTGTGGGACTTTAACTTAGTTCAAAGTTCTTAGAAAATACAATCTTTATAAACATATAGCCAATTATAGACATTCTTTTGTGGTACAGAGCTTAGTGTCTGTTAAGTATGTGTCCATTTGCTAGAGAATCACTATTTTCAGTGTAGTCTGTCATGATCAGTGAACTTCGTTGCAAAGGACAAAACTAGTATAAAGCCAAATGTCAATGACACAAGTTAAGCCGTCTGAGTAAATGCCCTGTAACAAACTTGACCATGATATATAGTTGTCAGCAGGATCCTTGACATTTCTTCTCTCACGATTTATTAATACGCTAATGTAAAACCCAGAATAAAGGGACCGCTATAACATTTAGAGGTTATAATATATCTGTCTTAAGAAAACGTCGCTGAGAGCAGTGCTAAATAACTTCATTGAGCACACTTATGCCTGCATCGCTGACGCTATTTCTAACGCCAGCTAGAAAGCACTAGCTAGCTAGATCTTTATTCCTCTGGGGATTTCGTCTATTTTCATATGTTATAAAAGCATTAGATCATGAATAATTTGGTGTGCTCGGTGCTCAATTGAGTTATTGTGCATTTAGGAGGTTGCATCGAAGTCTTGGGAGGACTCAAACTATTCTTAATAAAATTGTAATACAATTGTAAAAACAACATCCTTTTAAAATCGAAATCTCCAAATCTTTGCCCAGAAGGGACTGGACCCTACCCTGAATACACTTGGGGCATAACATTAGAAGAATCGTGTATGATTATAAATTATCGTCTATAAACAGAGCTGGTGCCTCGCTAAGCTCTCCAACAAAATATCGTTCACCAAATCCCAACAGAGTTCAAACGAACGGATAATACATTGCCTACGGTAAGTCAAAGCAAATATAGATATCATGTTTTGATTTCACGGTAATGTTTTGATAAACAGTTTGAACTGTTTCGCTATCGGCAGTTTGCTGCTGGAAGTCTCGAGCTCTTACGGCGTGATCTGGCGAAAAAATACGTTAAACCTTCAGGGTAACACCGTTTCTATCAAAGACAAGTTGGAAATCAGCCGAACTTCGAAGGCTGATGCTATCCTATTTCCGGGGAGGAGGAAACTGAAGAATTAAGATAACTGTGCTAAACTTATTTTCCAGCGTTATTCATAAATGTTGGTTTGACTGAAATTTACGAACGGGCGAGTCATACACGCCAGTGGTTTTAAGGTAAATCCTGTGATGAAAAACTACGTGTTAAGAACTGCCAAATTTTTAACAACGTAGTATTTTTGTCCATGCAACATTGAAGACTGGTCTACGTGGTTGTTTTAATGGAGATGGCGTTATTTTGTGCACTAATGAATCCATGTGTAGGGTTCTAGGAGATGGTTCAGTTACACTACGGTTATCAAATACAGAAGCATTCAACCTCCTGCAGGCGGTAGCACTAATCTGGCGCTATTTTTAATTATATTTGGATTTATTCCACACACGCAAGCTGTCAAGTCATGGTCGAACTCTTCACTGCCTCCATGATCACATTATGTATAACAAGAATCAAGCAAACGTCTTCCGATCCAGAAGGAGTGTCAATCCGTCTCATTATTATACACCATAATCATTGAAATCGAAACTGTTAAAACTGAGCACTTTCGGCAAACTATTGCCAAATGCAAACTATTGCCAAATAAAACTATAATAAAATATCCAAACATGCAATGTATACCCTTGCAATCGTTATCAACGTAATATACCCACTTGAAAGGGCATCCAATCCCGTTTAAAATAAAAGATTCATTTGTATTAACATCCCTTAAAAAACCGCTCAAATACCACCACTTAGATTTTCTCGCGAGTATCCTCACTCAACTTACCCTCGGAATCTACTACTACAACTTTAAATCTATTCAGGAGGTGCTTTGTCCTTAAAAATTCATTAGATTTATGTGATACGAGCACTTCTGTGTCTTAGCCTTAAGCTCTCGAAAGTACCAGGTCGTCAGAGTGGGCACGAAGTCAACGGTGCTTCCGTTGAAATAAATTATACAGTATCCTAATGGTATTGTTTACAAAATTGGTTGATTTTCAAGTGAGTTGAAATTAAGGCTACTATATAGCCACGTACACGGCTTAAGGTTGACCAATCAGAAATTGCTGTTGAAGGCTAAAGCTTATTCCAAAACATGACACTAATTCTATTTGTTTTACTTCCTATTTGCCTATTTGTTGACAGATGCAACAACTTGACGCGTATCCTATCTAGGCTAAGTTTGCACCATCCTTTTCGCCCCATAAGAAATATTTTCACGTCTTGTTAAGCATGCGGTAAAATCTACATAAGACGCGCAGATAGTGCATATTAATGTGCTGATACAAACGGTCCGTAGGTCGCAATGACCCCTTGCATGGCCTAGGGTGAATCAATCAATTAATTCGGCAGATATCTAACACCGCAACGTTATTGAAACAATCACAGACAGTCATTCAATCCAGTTGTTCCATACAGTACAGTATAATAAACAGAGCAGGTACAGTAGCTTCGCTCAAAGTTTGCTGGTCAAATATTGAACAGGCCGTGACCACGATGTTTGGTTTAACATAGTGCAAATATGGAGTGCCAAGCCCCGAGAAACCGTTAACTTATAACAAGGTTCACGTTACTCCGTCCAGGAAAGGCTTGTCAAGTGGGAAGAAGCTGCAGGTCGTTTTGTTGACAATGCTAAAAATTCCTGAAGCGTTGAAATTGTATTCTACAGGCTAACTGATATTTGTCCAAGAAACGATGTCGTACGTAAACGTTAGAGTTGCGTGGGCGTTCATCAGCGGTACAACTTCCAACATCACGTTATGTATATATATATATATACATATTTCGAGAATGACGACTCTGTCACTGCAAGAGATTTGTAATGTAGCTGCGCCTGGCAGTGTGATCCTTATTCACGCTATGTCTGGGGTGCTTCACAGTCGGGGTTGGTTTGTGTCGATATGGTTTTCGCACCGCTGTCAAGCGACTTCAAGGCGGGGGAGTGCACGCCGTGGAGCACTATCACGGCAGACTGTGGTGCCCAGCGCTCTCTCTTATACTACGTAGAGCAGTATATCAATAGACAAACGGCTATTTGCGCTTGGCACGAATAATACGATTCAAGTTGTTTATATTCATGTACTTACCAATTTACGTGTGTTCTTAGATCAGTTGATACTATATCCTCCTTGCGCCTTTAGGTCACTCTGGTAACGGGAAGATTACCGCAGATTGCTGGATTCAACTAATACTCGGCAAGACCCGATGACGTGACTGCAATACCTGAGATAAAACATTTAAGGAAAATTTATGCCATTAGATGACGACAGAGAACATTGTTTCAATTACAAGCTTCGTGTGGTGTCACCGTAACATATGCGGTTACGTTTAGCAATCGCGAGGCAAACTCGCCAACGACTTGTCGTCGAAGCGCACAACTGACACTCGCACTTCCGCTAATGTGACTGATAAAAACCAAATGGAAAATGCGCGGCGTCCGTCAACGCTCGTGCTGAATATTTTAACGCGCTAAATACGATGAAATACTGTAAGCACGTACACACAACACGCGTAAGGCACAAACCAAGTATTCGACCAAAGCATACAACATATAACTTCATGATCTATCATGACTGCCTAACAACTAGTCAGTTTCAACAGTTTTTAAGGGAGTTTACTATATGCAACAAATTAAGCGTCAATCGTTCACATGTCAGCGCAGGAAGGTGTAAATACTTATGTGAACTAAAAGCATTGTAGTAATATTTTGCTGGCTAGACAACGGAAATGTGAGCTGCTTCATAAAACCCATAGTGTTGACTGAATTTGCGTCGTTAGCAAACCACGATGTAGGAGGCAGCGGCGGATTGTGATGATAAAACAGCTAGCGAGATTTTTCGAAACGTAAACAACCATCAAAATACTGTTAGTTAGCAAAACGAGAATGCTACGGAATTTGTGAAGACAGGATTACTGATCATGCGCGCGCAAAAAAAGAAAACTCGTCTCACACATCGAGCGACCTTTCATCAAAAGGGATATGTATACATAATCGTGGCACACGTCTCGATTGTTCAACCTCCCAGAACTGACCCTTATATTTCGGACGACACGCGCCTTTGTAACGAAAACTAAATTAACGGAAATTAAGAGAATACCAAAGCTATAATCCTCATACAGTAATACAAAGTCCCTATCAACACACAAGATATTAGTTACGTTCGTAAGATTTACGATTAGAACAAAATGCATAGCTGGCTTATAAGCAGCAAGCCAAGTTACGGCGTGGCTCATTCATAAACGTCAAAAACTCTACAAGAAGAATAACTGAACAGCTAACTAAACAAAGTTGAGGTATTAAAATAGCTTAGTTGACACAACACCTTTCCAATGGAGATTTATAGAGGTGGCTTACTTCGCACTCCGATTTTGCTCTCCTGGTTCAGCTGAGCTTGTCACAACTGAATGAGTAAGGCGGTGGGCACCGCTCGTGTTTTTATCGCACCAATCCTATCTAAGTGAGTTCATTAATGCCAAAACCAGATGATAAAGACACCAATATCTTTCAAGATAAGGCTAAGTTTGAAATAGTTTTTCCACCCAACCAGGCGCACCAAAAGTCGGCAGAAATTTTTATATTCCCTGCATGAATGTGCCAGAATTGACTCGGCGGTGCTATGGTTGTTGCAAGCTCGATACGCACGCGTGCAGAGACGAGGTTGTTTCAGGTGAAATGACAAGGGCAACAAATCCAAATCCTGCTATGGTGCGTAAAATCCGTTGGTAAGCCTATCTGACGTATAGAGATAAGCCTATTACAATGCCCTCAGATCTGGTCTCTCTGATTTCCCCAAAAGACATGTAAACACAAATAGTGACACAACAACATACTTAGAAATATACCTATAAGAAAATTCCCAAGTCTTTTATATACCTCAATCTTATAATCGATGCTTTAAAAGAGTGGCTTAATTTGGCAGACGAGAACGAGATGCTTTTGCGAAACTGCGCGATGTTTGTTCAAAACTAAATACGATTAAAGCGGACCCATATTCAAAAGGCGCGTAAGAAAAACACTGAAATTACCAATTAAGTAACTCATTATCATTAGGGGACATTAAGGAACCGCCTCATCAAGGAAAAGATACTAAAGTGGCGGAGAAGTATAACTTCAATAGAGAGATAGAGTGCTCAGTTTAAACAGTAAACTATACATTGAAAGTAAGCTTATCAACTAAGTTTGCATTGTTGCCTGTGCTTTAGCATTTAACCATTGGCACTTGTCACGTAATGGAAACCATGGCTTGTCTTTTTTGAAGTACGTTATTGTTGACTTTATTTTAGTGTCTAAAACCTGGCTAGAACTAAGTCAAAGGGTATTTCCAGAAGTATTTTGCATACATGAGACTGAACCTTATCTGGTGACTTAGACAACGACTGCATTAAGTCCAAGGCAATAAAGCCTAATTCGCTGCAACATATTTAGAAGAATTAATTTAGCAATATACAAGCAGTTTAGTTTTCTCTAACAGATAAAAACCTAGAGCAGAAACAACTTTTACCAAAGTAGTTTTAAAATGGAACTGAATACTACTACAACTCTCAAGTACAACACTGTGACAAACGCTATCTCACTGCACCACATCCAGCCCCAAATTTATTTATTCAGAGCATTAAAACAGCGGTATTTCATCCATGATGACGCCATTCAGAAATCACTTTTTGCTTTATCAGAAGAAAATATGCTATTTGGCTTAAGGTCTATCTCGGACCGCAGACAATAGGCCGCTCCTCAATTCTGTTTGTGTTACGCGGTTCAAAATGAGATACGAGTACGACAAACAACGGCACCCAGTGTAATTTGCCAGCAATGCAAGAAACATTTTGCTGAAAGATCAATTAATCATAGCCCAAGCAAGTTTTAAACAATGAATTTTTTGATCACGAGGGGTCCAACCTTTCGTCGCTTGTCTTTTGAGCAGCCATACCTAATTCTTTTCGTCGCTTTGCACGTGATGTTGTGACCAAAAATATTCGCATTTCTTAAATTATAACGCCGGTCGCGCCAAATTATTACGGTTCTTTTCAGCGCCTGTATATACTCTGACTGTAACATGCGTGTTTCCGGGCATAAATACTTCGCAGCATGGTGCTTTCTCTCCGTTGCAAATGACATTAGACCGTTAGTTTAAGTTCTTCGAGAAGAATAAAAAAAATCTACTTCTAATGCGCAAACAAAGATAGTGACAGAACTCTTTCAATTCAGGCAAATTTGTTCCTATGCGTACTAGCACCAGTTCACGGTTGTGATCTGATAAACGTAGTTATCTTAACACAGCATACTGATATTGTAATGGCGAGTCCTGATACGGCTAGGACAAAAAGCTAATTAATTTACATTGTTTACAAAAGCATAGCTCCACCTAGATGGAATTGAGAAAGCTTCCTTCTAATGCCTACGCAGACCAATTGGAAGGTCATTAAACTTCCATCGACTCCTGTTTCATATTCTCGGGGAATCGTCCTTTCCTAAAGGTTCTGGAATGTCAGTATCGTCCCCTACACGTATTCATTGTGCGGTAAGATTACGTCGTGAGTCATGTTATCATGCACATTGGCTGTAGAATGTCGATTATAATCTGTGTAGCGAGTACATGACATTCTTACTTTAACTGACGCATAAAACAACTTAAACATCTGTTATTCCACTTTTCCTTATTAGTTTGTTCCGACCGCTTTTCAATATATTTGCGATCACTCACAAAACAAAGATGCCATTTGTTCGACATTTCCTGACAAACGTTTCGAAAGCCAACTTCGCCAAAGGGCACAATGCACTTTTAAACGGCCGATAAACACTTCCATTGTTTGATTCAACGAAAGAAGTTGAAAACATACTGTGCTACAAACGGAAAGTCAGATAACAAACCTCAATATTAATCTGAATGTTAATCAACTTTCAAATTCTCACACTATCCACACACAACAATTGTTTTTTTATGCAGAGCTGTTAGTATTTACAAAGATCAATAGCATTAAAGGGCCAAGTCTCATGTAATCACTCTTTTTAATTCCTTGCTTCTGTGTCGAAGTTATGCCATATGGGAACAGAGCATTTCGATGATACATCACACTATGTTTACAATCGGCAATCTGTGGGACTAATTTGAAGTTTAAAAGATAAAACAACGACAGAAAATGACCCACACTCTGGTCACGATGTAACTTTCATTGGCTTAGTTGTACCCGGAATAGTGACAAACCCTATCTATGCTTAGGTTATTTTCGAAGTGTTTCAAGTGGCTTTAGTCAGTATTAGGAATCAAATGGTAAAACGGTGGTAAACCGTCGATACCGTGTGAACAAACTGATGACGTCGTGAACGGAAGACTTCACTCTTGCAACGTCATGCTGCCTAGCTACCATGATCGGTGCAGACTTTATTCAAACCCGATAAATTCTCTCGTGTTTATCGCACTCTGCATGGGTTCTTTTTAAAAGGCACAATTATATAGTACCATAGTCGAACGTTTTGCAAATTGAATGATTTATAGCAAAGTTGGAATAACCAATGAATGAAAAACCTTGGAGAAACAGGTCGCACTTAGAAACACTTTGGGAGATAAATACTTTCCAAAATAGGGTGCCTCCGTATTAACCATAAAAATATATGAAGCATAGACACAGTCGTGGAAACCAATTTCACTCCACACCTCAGTTATTGGCGCCATCGGTGCGACCAGCCTTGCTTAATTTGTTCCATTTCTGCACAATGACCTTACATCATCAGCATGTTTGCGAAATATTTCTATAACTTCAAAAGAATTCCTTGAATGCAAGGAATTTGTTGCCATTAGCCTGCATTTTAACTGGTCATAAAATTTAGAAGCTGTTCGAAAGATACTACAGTCCACCAAACTCGCACAATTTTCAATTTATTTACAATTGGTCGGCAGCATCAATAGTAAATAATATGTGAGGAATAAAATCGAAATTTCCACTTCTGTTTTGTTTCGTAACTCATACATTTGTTTCGATACCCGTTTTTCAAACGATATTTATTTGGATGATTATCACCAGACTTCCGACGACGAAACTCTTGACGAAATTGAAATGCATGGTCGATTTTTGTGTTGGAAGAAGAGCACTGCGGTAACTTTCGACAAGCATCAGCTTTTGTATAGCTACTGTATAACCTATAACGTATCGCTATAACAGTGCTTTTTGGTTACTATTTCATAAAATATATCGCTGTAAAATATAAACGGGGAACAACACGTAAACTGATTGGCTAATGAGGGTGGATTAGTAGACATTAAGTTTTACATTATAGAATTAGAAATAAAAGCTTCATGGGCACGTGACAAGCTATTTTATTTCTAATTTATAACAAAGTACAAATGTTTGCACTAAAATAATTAACTCTATAAAGGGTTATTTTACGTACTTCAGGCTTTCGTGTTTCACAATATAACCCAATAAAAACACACAACTTGTTTTTATTTTGTTGATATGATAGATGTATATGCAAGTTATGTTATGGCCTACTGAAGATTTAAATATTATTATAGCTACCCTAACAGAAATATTAAAACTAAAGTATTTTTACGAAACAATGAGTTGCCATAAAATTATAACAGAGAATTTGTTGAGCAGTTTCATTTTAAAGCACATCTTATATTGCTCTGAATTATTTTCAACCTAATTTAATTTTCATTTCAATTTGCCATGAAATGTTGCTGTATATTTTGACGTATTGTCAAAACGGCGACACAGACATGCTAAGCCAATTTTCGGCAGGCATAATTTTCAATGGTCAACAGTTTAGTGTGATGTTGTCCGAGGAAGCTGTGAAGCAATCTATAATAAAACAGCTGTTTTTACGTGTTTTACTGTTCAGTGCGTTATTGGGAATGACTAGTATTCTTACATGTTCAACTTCCTGTGCTTTAAAACATGGCAAGGAAGGACAGAAACAAAACAGTTCAACTACTTGCATTTCACCCGGCCCACACGCGTTTTTTCCTTGTATTATAAACACGTGTTTTTAATTTCTTGACAAGGAAAGTTAATTTGTTGCTGCAAACAGCACAGGGAATCCTCCAATAACACTGATTAAAATTCGTTAGACAGACGTACACGTGTAAAACCGTATAAAGCTTCTCAACCGTAGCAATAAGGTAAGCTAGCAAAAAGTATGCCCAAATAAGCGCTTTATCACCTAACGAAGTTCACAACATTCAATTGTACGCGATTAATTTTGAACAATGAACCCATTATAAAATGGTGAAGTACTAATCATAAAAATACAATATACGTCTTAAATATTATATAAAATCGATTTACTGAGTAACTACACCGCATTCAATATTAATACAAAATGAATTCCGCTGAACAATATTTTCTAGATTAACTGTGAAGTGAGCAAGAAGTATTAAATGTGCCCATGTAGTTATATACCCTAAAAGAGAGATCTCAAATGGTCGATCACGAAAATGGCTTCTATCCCGTAGTCGTGTGAATAACATTGAAACGAAATATTGAGTAAAAAAAAGCCTTGAGAAATTTGCTCAAATGAAAACATTTTGTGTTCAAGCGCGCTAATTTGTACACGTTTTGAACAAATATAGGTGTACATAATATGAATAATGCAATCATGTGTCCGTTTATTGGACGTTACTGCAATAAATTCATAAATAAAACGTTTGAGTTCACTTACTATAACTGCATTATCATGCCACAACACATGACATTTTAGCGCAATATGTAATGTATAAGATTTGCGTTTCTTGCATGCACGAACTTTATCATTATTGTTTACATAGTTGTGTTGTAGTGTTATCATTTGTGTTTGTAAATACTTGTATCCTAATTTACGTGTTGTGATTTCTTAGACTTTTGTTTTGAATTGTGTTATGTATACCTGTGTTTACTTGCGTGATGGTGTTGTCATTTGTGTATTTTTGTATATATGTTTTAAATTTGCATGGTTATTCGCGTTTCCCTGGATATTTTTAAGGTATATGTCTAACTTCACTTGACGAACTTGGGATATTTCCTTCATATTTTCACGTTAGGGTTAATCATGTAATAAAAAATAAGTCGTAAACACCACAAGGTATTTTCTATGTTGGTCTGTTCACCTCATCAGGGGCATATTTTGCATTTCATCTCGGGGTGGAGTATGCATTTTGCGTGCTTTGATAAAATAAAAATAGCAATTACTATCATGAATTTATTAAAGCATATCGCTTCAAATTGAAGTAGGAAGACTTTAACCTCATTCCACGCATGAACTGTAAAACGTGAATCATTCAAATCAGGTTAAACTCTGTCAATTCATAATCCAGCTATATACTTGTCATTTTTCCTTCGGTAGAACGATCTAATCAAGCGGAGGAATTTAGGGTAAAACTTGGACCGGTATACTGACCGATAGCAATTTGTCTTCTAGCTTCACGATCGTGCAATTCTTTACTTTATTCACCTACAGGAGAGAACAATAACATATTAAATTTGTAAGGAAACGACGCGAACCAGTATGATTAAATTGAAATGGCAAAGCAAGATAAGGTGCTAGGAAAACAAATGAGATGATGTCGATAGGGACATGGAATAATTAAAAGTTTTCGGTTAGCGCGGATGGAGCTAGTTCATTAGTTGATGTGCGGACGTACGCGCGAGCAGCCTGGACAATGCGTCTGGTTTCAGTCTTATCAGTGACCCCATTGAAATGGGTATTCCTTTAAGGTTTTCGGGTGATAAGTATTGTACCGCGTGGCCGATATCTGCACTATCAAGTGTATGACAAACTATCGCACGTGTGAGAGCTTGTTGGAACCCTAATTCTAAGGTTTTGTTGGATTTTCAGTCCTGTTTGCCAATACACACACAAAATAGTATAACAATTTCACGCAGCTTGCATTAAACTGTGAGCGACTCGCAATACAGTCCAAAGGTTAATACGCTCTCCATATGAACCCACACTGTGATCAATTTCATATCTTCATGGCGCGTCCATGTAAATTAACCACCAATGCGTTATTTCTTAGCACCCGTTTCTTATCTATCGGATAACTTTCTCAGACGGTGTTTTGTGCGGTATTCCCCTTTGATTCTCTCAGCTCATTAGAAGCAAACAAGTTCCATGGGTGGTATTTAGCGTACCCCCAAATACAAACCCACTGCTTGATGCAATTTTTAACCTATCACATCTCTGCAGATGCCAGTTTTGGTAACCTAATAACGACAAGTGTTTTCCCGTTATGATTATAGAGGCCTACGAATAACGTGTCTAGTCATGATCAACACAGTGCCGAAATATAACCACAAAAAATTCAGGGCTATTCTATCTCGCCCTCTTGTAATTACCACCCCGCATATGTATAATTTAAAATCTATGGCATATGATATATACTTGACTTTAGTGATATACTAGTATTATTGTCAATCATAGTTAAAAATTATAGCAATTCTATGGCTGCTTATCAACTTGTTTCACTTCGCCCTAATAACGTTAGGGACCGCATATAATCTTAATTTAGATTGTTCAAACAAGACCCAGCTTGTAAACTAATATCTTGTAAAGTTACATCTGGCGATGCATGTCCCATGTGTATATGCGCAAACAGCCAAACTCTATTGGGCTGTAATATTAGGTGTTAATGCCACTGAAAAGCAAGTTCAACCTGTTTTCAGTATCACGATATTCATGATTATTTCCAGGTTTCGCGAAATCAAGAGGATTCTACATATTGTCTGGTTATTTGCATATGATATTGATTGACACTGTTTCTCCTCAGATTTGTTTGTCTTTTGGGGATATTATATTTTGGAGCCCTTGTGCTGTCGTATGCATGTCCTGGATGCATGAATATAGAAAAACCTGACAGACGGTCTTATTAAGGACATTTTTCACATCAACCGTAAACAATATTAGCGGAACATAGCGTATAATTTCATTGTTCATGAGCACCAGTGCAAAACAAATGACATTCACATTAAAGAAATCGCTACTTTACCAGTCATCATCTGGTTTCATTATTCGTTTGTGGTTTGTGAAGTTTAGTTATGTTTTAGATCTACATTCCGTTTCGTATCAAAGGAGAGTTTTGGATACAGCACGGCAAAATGGTAAGCTAAGGAAGTCCCGAGGGAAATGGGAAAGAAAACACGTTAGGAACCATTGGCAACGCTGTCGGCAAACGGCAAGTCTGTGAGAGCGCTGGATTAGCTACTGGATTAATTCCATAGGAAGACGTTATAATAATGCACTGTCCAACTGCTCCCAGTTGGGTCGTAGTATAAAATCGACACATCTATTTCCTTTTTGGCGGAAAGCGTTCAGGTTATGTCCTTATAGGAATTTAGGTTATAAGTATGGATGCGTTACGCATGCGTGAAAGCACACGTGATAGGGATGTACTAGACAGAATAAAGAATGAAGTATGATATTCGACATGCAATCTAGTATTAAGAAAAGTTATTCACAACCCGATATTAAATCCTACGATTCATTTTCTATGCTCACTCCCAATTCTAACTTAACCTAATGATAATCATGATCATAAATTATTTAGCCAACCTTTTCGTACCCGTATTATAGCACTTTATTTCAGCAGTTGAGCAAGGCAACAAAATATACTGACGATACTTTTCATGTCAACACAGTGATGTTTCCCAGGAGCGTTTAAAAACCTAATGGCCATTTGGCAACAATTGGAGCTACCCACAGACCTCACGAGAATTTTGTGGAAGCTAATATCATGTGAAACACTTGGATATCCGCTTACCATACTTGGTCATTGTTAATTCCTGGCAATGTTTTTTTCGAAAAGAACCTGTTGTCACATAGTTCACAGGTTTTATAACGTTATTAATCAACAGAGTGGCCCATAGGTTAAACTGATTACTCCTTGATAGGTTATACACAGATCGTGATCCTGGCCACTACAGTAATCGCCCATTATGGCATTGATATTGGAAAGTTGGATCACTGAAGGTTACCGCAATCGTTTTTATTATAAACATTGCGGATATAATGCATTATGATAGTGCATAGATATTCTGTATTGATCTTTTTTATGCGAATATGCTTATAGTCGTGGCCACCGCTATCGCGATAGTAACCGTTATATCCGTATGGTTATCAGCGATATCTGCTATATCTCAGGAAATATTGACATCACCATCACCATCACCATCACCATCACCATCACCATCACCATCACCATCACCATCACCATCACCATCACCATC
>JAOTOK010006229.1:0-13419 GCA_025770025.1 Virgularia gustaviana
GAATCATAATTTTAGCTCATTGTGTGACGTCGCAAGATTGACAAAAGCCGTTCAAGCACTCCTGCATGATACAAATGTGAAAGGAAAACATTTGAGAAGCCATGTTCACATAAAATTTAGAGTTCCACCAATCATGTTGTTTTCCTTCCATTAAGACATGTACTTTCAAAAATAAAAATGTGGCGTGATACATGTTGAGACGTTTCTGCATATCCGTGAATATCCAAGATGGCGGACAGCATGATAACTTCGTCCAAAATACCTCGTGAAATAAACAAGTTTTGAAAGGAAAGTTATATAGCATTTTGGTAGATCTTTCCAACGAGCCAATAAAAATTTTTGTTGCCATTTCCCTTTAAGTCGTTTATTGTCAATGTGAACCTTTTGTAACATTTTGAAGTCATTATTATTGCGAGACAAGTTGCTGAGGAAATCGGCTCGTGTGACAGAATGTTCTTTGCTAACCAGGCTAACATCGTCTTATGCATGTGCAATACAAGATTGTGGGATAACGGAGAAAAGCGTTAATTTTATCGATATTATAGGACCAATGTCGAACCAATATTTTTAAAGCAACACTATAACCGCCTTCGAGTATACAATTAGCTGAACGTTTTGGTACTATCCTTACGTAGAATTTATTTAGGACCATAAACTGAATGCACCATTAGTTTTGAATGTTTTGGCCAATCTATGGTTAAGCGTTTTTCTCTACCTGTCGATCTACCCAATAGACCTTACCGATTATTCCCAATTACTCCATAGCCTCGTTTCCATGTTTATTTTATTTGGTTTGAAAAGCGTGCGTAAGGTAATATTTTTTACTTTTATTGAACAAACGTGTTTGTTGATGAGCTCAAACTTTATTATAAACTAGAAATGTAACCTTATTGAGCAAAAAAGCATCCAAATGCCCAAACTGAGAACGAGGCTATTGGGTAAAAAACAAATAATCGCGGTAACGTCTATTAGCCTTTCTCACGATGACGAATATGACCGCCATTTTTTGGGGTTCTTTTTCAAAACATGTTAGCGTAAGACCACATAAAGGAGAGTCTTTATATTTTTAAGGTAAATTTAGTTTTAAATACCTTAGTTTATTCTGGAAAATTGCTTTTCACATTGATATCATGTTTTACATTCGTTTTGGAAAAATCGAAAGTACCCAAAAATGGCGTCGTGAGAAAGGCTAATTCGGGGTTAATATTGTGAATCAAAATTAAAATTGCTGATTAGGAATCTATATGTATATTTTTAGTACACCTTGCAGCATTGTGCTTAGCTGTAACCAATAACTGGATTACATACTAACACGCGTTTGTACCAATAAAAATGCGCTAATTATAATAAGTTTTCTTTCTTTAAGGATAATAATGGAGACATTGTCGCCGTGTTGTTACTTGAAGACGACGAAGAGCTCAGGAAAATGTGGAATTATAAGTAGGTGTTAAAGAAACTATAATATAGTGAGTTTTATTTACGGTTTTCACCGCCATGGACAACTAACAGTAATGTGGCAATGGAAACTCTGAATTTGAGACCCTCAGAAGGCGCCATTTTGAATTACTTGCTAATGCTCTGTCTTAGAACTCGCAACTGGGTATTTGACAACTATAAGAACGTGCAAGAAATAAGGTCTCCTGCCTTCTTCGCAGCTTGCAGCCGACCTCGTATATTAAGTAACGATTGCGAAGGAAACAAGCACGTAACATGCTAAAAGTAGTATGTAGAACAAATAGAAAACAGAAATTTAAAAATCCATATTAGCAAAATTATTTGGGGAGCTGCTATAGCCCCCCAGCGCCCCTCTTCCGCGGTCCCTGATTCATTGTTTTAACTCTAACGGCAGATTGACTACGTTATATAGTTTTTGATTTTATATATAATAGCAAATATAATATTACGTTTCAGATTCAAACTTTACTACACATTAACACTCAAATCCTGCGAATTTTCAATGGCGTTAAAAATCGAAAATACAGGTAAATATGCGCTATATATTATGATAAACGGATGTGATACAAGCATGGCAAAATATTTTCTAACAAACAATCATGGAATGTTGTGTAAGCATGACTTTTTATAAATGTCATCTTTTACAATTTGCATTTTTAGACGTATGCTATTTCTCTCTACAATTTTCTGTTTTTCTTTTTTCTTTATCTTGGACCCCTTTAGGCAAGGAGGAATTTGAGTTTACTTCGTTACTGCATACGTACTATCTTGTCAGTAGTATTGATGATGTAAAGTTACAAGGTCTCAAAGGTTGTCATTTCGTTGACAAGGTAACTACTTGTCACTAAAATACTAAAACGACTATTTAAATGTCGAATAACAATCCAAAATGAGAGAATAATTTCGTTCATTGTTCTAGGTTAATGGTGGAGAACACATGGAAGAATCTGATGTCGTAAAAATAACACGAAACGTAGACAGGTATTGTTATTCAAAAATGAAAACTGAATTCTATATTGTTACAAGACACTTGAATTAAAACGTCCATATATCTATCTTTAAAGTATACTATTTTTTATGATTTATTTTCTTGGAAAAAACTCCTCTTCATTGGTTAATTTGCTATTAGTGTTCTGAACGTGATCTCAGAAGGAGAGTTAAAATTTAACTATACATTTTCTTTCGTTTTCGTGCACCAAAATTATGTCACGTATGAAACTTATATAAAATAATGATCTATTAATCTATTAAGATGACAAATTACAGTTATATACAGTGCATTGTTCAAATAGTATTTTAGCTTCTTTTAGTTTTAGGGTGCTGGACAATCGCCACAGCAATGTAATGTTTAATCCAATGATTCTGTACAAGTGCTTATTTACATGGGCCTTAAAATAACCTGACACGTGCATGTTTCTTAAAGATGTGGTCCAGTCCCATCTGCGCATGTGAATTTTGAATGGTAGCCGAATATAATAACCGATAACAACAGCTTTTTTCTCACATCTCTTATCCACGTTGTTTTTCATGTACTTTCCAAGTGTTTACAAAAGCACTCCTGACGAACATACGTTGCTCACTGGTCAACATAAGATTCGTATTAAGAAAGAAAACTTTCCTGATACAGGTACAACAACAGGCAAAATCAATATCGTATTTCAGCTATCCATTTTGGACCATATTTTACCATGTACTTTTAACATTTATTTACTTATTACTTTTTAGTTATTTGGAACCCTTGGATGGAAAAAGCAAGTCAGATGTCTGATTTTGGAAACGATGAGGTATACTATTTATTACTATATGTGAAAAAAAATAAATTGTGCTAGGCATAAGAAAATGCAAACACAAAAATACCTTTTTGAAAGAACGTGGTCGCAACTAGCTAACCAACGCGTCGAAGCCGTTGGCTTGCCCCACCTAAATATAGGCAGTAAATTGCATTTTCCGTGTATGTATAAGTATGGTGGGCCTACGTTGTATGATGTACTGCCTTAATTATTCTGTGAGGCTAAGCCAAATATTACATAGGCAAATTTCGTTAAAGTGCTTGTAAAGGGAAATTTTTTATTGTCTCATTCAAAAGATCTGTTAAAATGGTTTTTGTAAGTAAATTTACAGTTTTTTTAATTTATTTGCTTCGTTCTCGAGTTATTTCAGTTTGTTTAGTACGTCCATGTTAATTACGTCACAAATATATGCATAATGAGTTGACACACAATCTCAAAAAAATCCCCAACTACAACAATTTCCAAAGACATTAATTTGATCAGCATCTCAGTATACTCTATAACAGAGGACCTCAAAAGACTAAGTCACTGATTCTAACACAGATACAAAACCTTTCGTGTCAACTCATTATCATACAATGTGACGTAATTAGCTCTCGTTGTAAACAAACTGAAATAACTCAACAACGAAAAAACTATAAACTAACTTACAAAACCATTTTAACAGATCTTTCCAATGAGTCAATAAAAAATTTTCCTTTATAGGCACTTTAAAGTTATTCACCTCCCACTTTACATTTAATATATACCATATGCAATAACCATCGAAACTCTTCCACCAGCGTTGTCTCCATTTATTTCTAATATAGTACAAAAACATGGTTTGTGTGGAACCTGGATATGTTGCGTCGCCGTTCAAGCTGGCAGCTAAGGAGATATTTGAAGCGAAACAGATATTGACCTTTCTTATCGACTGAAAATCATACAACATCATCTGCTCGAAGCACTTTGCTGGCTCTTAAATGCAATCTCTTGAAAATATACGTGTCCAAGACATGTTACTATTATCTGTTGATCTTTCAGCTAGTGATTATTCCATAAAAAACATTATTCCATAAAAACTAAACTTTATTAAATATTCTATAATTGAATAACAGTTGACAAAAGTCAAACAGATGCAACTCATCATGAATAATGTGTAGAAAACACAAAGGAAATATTTGACCTTCTTCCGACATGAACTCTATATGAATAATAATAAATATGAGAATTTTTACTCTACGCTACAATCTAAATTAAAATGGCTTGTAAATCTTCTGACGACAGTTGACTCCACGTTTATGCATAAATACCTATTTCTTCTCTTTCCATGTTCAATATCTTTAATGTTTTTTTATAGTTATATGCTAAAACGTCGACTACAGTATTATATATTTATACTATATAATATATATAAAGCTTTGCTTTATAAGATGTGCTCTAGTAAAATCATATTGATCTCCAACTAGAATTAAATTGACAAAAAATGTTTTTGTTTTTAATTTTACTAATCCATGCTCTTCAGTTTCGCACCTATTCCTGGTTGGTTTTCAACCTTTCAAGAACCTCCAGTGCCACTCGATGGCCGGATTCCACCGCTCCATCAGCATAACCTCGCCAGATTGTTGCTGTCTCAGTTCCTGCCCAATGAATCCTAAAAACAAGTAAAAAAAATGTAGTGCAGCGTAGGTATAACATTAGGTTTATACTTCGCTTTAGTTTTATAGCGAAATCTGATGAAATGCTATCTCTGCTTAGGTTGCTGACATTTTCGATATTTTGATTGTTGGACCAGGAACTGGTTCCCACACGCTGCTAATGTTCTTGTTGTCGTTGTTGTCGTCGTCGTCATCGCGTCGTCATCGTTGTCGAACCCTAACAGCCCATTTACACTACGATTTTTTTTATACGATTGTCGTTTTGGTGTATGTGTTTTAGTACTTTAGTCATGCCCTATATAGTTTTAGAGTGCCTGAACGCCTACATCACAGGACAGCGAAGACTATAAGACTTGATTACATACACGAAAATGACAATCCTATAAGACAAATCGTATAGTGTAAATGGGGCTTAAGACTCCGTCAATTCGCAAGAGATCGCCACTAAACTGCACACAATGATTCTAAGGGATATTATTTAGTTTTGAAGGAATTTAAGAGCAATTTTAAATTTTACCCTACATATTAGTGTTCAAGGCATTCAAAATCATTATACATATAACAAGTTCAAATGATTAAGGCTCTGTCAGCTCGCATTATTTCACGACAAGATTTCGCACAATGATTCTAAAAGATATTCCCCATCGTCGGAAGAAGATATATCAATATATTTTATTCATGACCTGGAGAATTGAGTTTCGCTTTAGGGAATAAGTCCAGACTCGCATGATTTAGTTTGTTTGACGTATGGTCTTTTACATTGAAGTTGCAGTTGGATTGTCTTACCCAAACGTTGTAGCAATAAACAGATTTCGGAATTTAAATTTCAGAATTAGGTGATACTTTGTAAAGCACCCGCGATACATATTATAGCCATCAGACCACATCATTATTAAAATACTAGTAAAATTTTGTGTAATTAAGTGCGCCAGTTCGTGGTCTGATAGCGCGTTTCTACTTGTTAATTTTCTTCTTTTGAAACCTATTGTTCCTACTGTCAATGAACATACATAGAAAAAATTAACCCGCTATGATAACGGCCGTTTTCCACTTCAGCCGTATCGTAGAGAAATGTACCGTATTTTATTGTTTCATGAGCATCAGAGCAAGACTAATCGCTACGGTAAGGCACGATATGGTTGGAGTGGAAGACGGGCTTAAACCTCGGAAAATGAGCACACAAAATTAATAGTACACAATTTTGTTGAATGAGTACCTGCAAGGTGTGCCCAACAAAGAGTACCAGTACTCATAAATAAACTGATTTAATAATGATTATAATAATTAATAAAAAGTTTTTTTACCGTTGTAAAGGTTCTCTCTGAATATCGCCGTACTGTGTAATGCCCCCGGGAGAGATAACACTGACGGGACATCCACCTGTCCATTTTTCGTGAGCCCAATCCTATACAAGAAGTACATTTTTCAATTTTTGAAAAATTCAATTAGCGGCAACAAGGGACAAGGAGGAGGCACAATCTACAGTTTTAGGCAATTTTACATGCTGTAAATCACAAATGTATGATACATTCCGAAACTTAGTGAATCCACCATGGCACATATTATGTAGCATGTTTTGACAATTTGTGGCTCATTCCGATAAAGTAGTGCGAAAAAAAGAGAGTTAAAGCCCATTAAAAGCGGGATCATTTCCGAAGAAATTTATTTCGTCCCTCCCGATAGGAGCTAGAAACGGTTGTGTCGGCCAGAACGGCACCCACACTACCATATCATGCGTTCTTGCACATTTCATTATGACTGGTAATAACTTCCACCTTGAAAAGATATTGTCGGTTGTCCAGGGAACAAAGTTGTAAAAAATCCAAACTGGCGGAGATGTATTGAGCTCCTCGTGTTAACATGCGCCATCTTTAATTTTGTATTTGTACCACTTATTTGTATTTGTATCACGAAACGTGGCGAATATAATTAGTAACAAACGACTGAATTGTTATACCGAAATATACTAGGAAATGTGTAACATTAGTTTTATATTAATAAAATAAAAAACAAAGCCCTTAAACACACTAAGTTAACACAAACTCATTCTCAACTCAAAGTCTCTAGTGATCGCACATCTGAAACATACCTTGATAGCGAAATCTAATGGTCTTCCTGCTTTGTTTCCGAAGAAACTTTTTAAGCAATCCAATGTGGCCTGCTTCTTCTCATCATCCTATAAGGAATTTATTATGTCTCATCGTTAACTTTAATTCACCCATTTTTTCCCTTTTCTTATTCAACAACAGTTTTAGCTTTTTGTTAATCTTTGAGGTACAATTTTGGCAAGCATTTTATAAAATTGTGGCGGCATTACACTAACCTGAACGTCAGACGTTTCTGTGCTGAATAAAATGATTGTCAATCGTCGTGCTCACCTTTTCAGTATTCCAACAATTTTAAAGACCTCGCTTTGTTCCGAAGCCCTCGTGCATGAGCTAATACGACTGCCCCGAACAATCGATCTCGTTACATATTTATTGGTGCAAGTAATACTCACAGATCTTTCTGCCCAGTATGTTGCTGCAAAACCAGTGAAAAATCCAACAAGGGCAGCTTCGTTATTTTCAGTGGTTGCATCGAAGACAGCGCCAACTGGGAACGTACAACAGGATTGTTTGTTGCCAGTATATCGAAATACTTCCCCAGACAAGCCAGCTTCCCGCCAAAATGGAGTCTCGTACGTTGCGACGAACTTCGTGTAATGTCCCATGATCATTTGCCGCATCAGACGTTGGCGCCCCTCGGGCAAATTGGGAGTAAATTCTATTTGACCTTTAAATAAAAAGAATAAAGTGCATAAAAGGGAGGAAATACACAATGTAGAAAGTACTTAGAACATTGTACAGTGAGAGTCAATAATTCAAAATAACTATTATAAAACAGAATAATACCTGCTTGTCCAGGAGGTATGGCAAGTATACAGTACTTTGATACGAATGATTTCCCATTAGTTGTAGTGATCTTGACGCCACTGTCGTCCTGAAAATAATGATATAAGACAAAGTGTTCCCAACCATCGCGCTGCATTAAATGTATGTTCCTTTTCTATTAACTAAATTCCTTTATCTTTTACACCTATATATCATTGCTAGACAAATTCAGTCGCCCCCGAGAATAGTTCAATAATTATATTTTTAATTAGAACAAGACGCCTATCTAGACGTGAGCTTGCAATGCCAAGGGGCTGATTACATAGTGGCGCAGTGGTGTAACGGACAGAACTGTGCGTCGTTTGGTCTGTGTTCGATTCCTAGGCTGACCAAACTTTTCACTACGTTTCCTCCTTTTCCCAGTTAATGTTACTCCCCCAAAGTGTTCGCCAAGTATTCTATTGCCATATTAGAATGTACGTGGTTTGATGTGGTTCGATCTCCTATAGTGCATGGCACTAGTTTTTATATTCCCCGATAGGCCCAAGATTTTATGAAGTTACATTCTCAAATGCATATAATAACCAAGTATACCAAGCCCTATAGTGGGGGTTATAATGGCGCAGTGGTGTAACGGACCGAACTGTGCGTCGTTGATTTCGCGGTATAGCCACTTTAAACTAACCTATAGCTAATGACCGTTACACGCCCGTGTATATGTAAAATGTTTACCTGAAACACGGTTTCTACAGCATGGTCAAGCAAGATGTTCTTATCATCGACTGCCTCTTGTAATTTTGAGCACAATCCATGCAGTCCACCCTGAAAGATAAAGGCGAGTTTATTTAAAGTGCCTATGACACGAAATGGTTTATTGAAGAATCATAAATAGATAGATAGACAACTTTATTTAGTGAGGGTGAGCACTTGACAGCTTACGCTGATAAACTTGTGGCCCTCGTAGGTATATCCGCAACAGCCGAAAAGCCAATTACTGCGGTCCCGCGTGTGTTCTAGGTTCGTTTTGCTGAGGGAGGAAAACCGGAGTACCCGGAGAAAAACCCTCGAAGCACGGGAGAGACGAAACTAAACTCTACTCACATAGTTAAGCGGCGGGGCATGATTATTACCAGGCGGTCACCCACCCAAGCACTAACCATACTCAACCGGGCTTAACTAGAGGTGAGAGGCAGCGCGCTAATCGCTTCTGCCATCCGTGCACCCCTTTTATGTGTTAATTATGTGAGGATTATTATTATGTGAGGATTATTGTGGGTATTATTGAAAGAAATGATGTTAAGTGCCATATTAAAGCATTTGAATGTACGGCCGTGAGGTGTAAAAATGCAGTCCGTGCCTGGGAACGAATTTGCCTGCACTTTACGTCATTCATGCAGAGATGTATCTTTTGTCCATTGGTTGAAATCGACTCAGGGTTAAAACCAGTGTCGTCATTTTGACATAAAGTGCAGGGAAATTAAAAGAGCTAGTTTCGCCACTGGTTGTCTACCATAGGACGGATGATGCATCACACACTAATTTGGTGGGAAAAAATTTAAAATTCAATAATTTATAACATTTATTTTTCAAAAACTCCATTGGCAACTAGTGACGAAGGAAACTAGGCTACTCATGCATATGTGTATTTGTTTGTATTATAAGGAATTAAAAGAATTACGTCAATTTCATTTTGGGATAGAATACTACAGTTAGCAACATTCATGTTCATTAATAGCTTGCATCATTTTTTGCATCATTTCTGATGATGCAAGCATGGGTAAATAGATAAATCATCATCATCATCATTTCATTGCAAATCATTACGTATAATAATCTCCGCGTGCACAAACGTTTGACCACGGCGTCTGATCTCGTACACAGACCCGTGGTGTTCTTCTTAGCCTGCGCGCAGACTCCACCTGAACTTTTTAAATGTCATTTAAAAAATTAAGTTGGGTCTGTGCGCAGGCTATATTCTTCTGGGCGCACGATAGCTTATTGGAGTCACGTGCTTGGTCAGCGGATCGCATGACATAGTTGACTCCGATTTTACAACAATCCCCGCATGTAGTTTATTTATGTTAAAACTAATATTTCAGATTTACAAAAGCAATTTAATATAGCATTAAGAACACACATGCCCCTGCAGCTGGCTGTCCTGTGTGGTTTTGGGGACTTATTGATTGGAGTTGGGATACTTAGGGATCGGAGATGCGTTTTAAATACTTGGCAGTTTATATAGAGCATATTATAGTATTAATACGTAGTCAGAATAATGTTACTTGCTTACTTTAACTTTCTTTGACTGTGCCCCGCCATTGTTACTTGATTCAATGAGTGTATTGAAACCTCCAGCAGCGTTACAGTAATGAAGGAAATATAACAAGGAAATCTGAGAAGGTGCTAGTCCAAAAACTGTGCTGATACCAACATCAAATAAACGTTTGCCGTCTAAAAAAGAGGGGAGCATGTGAAATCGACAGTAATATCATATTTCCACGCTTGATTACTTTAAAGGTTGATTGCTTAAAATATTAGTGGATTCGCGCATTGCTAGAGACATAAAGCTCGTATAGAGGAGAAGCCCTGTTTGGCGCCAGAAAAATTAAAATCCGTATGTTATACGTTGGCCCTTTCAGGGTTAAAGAAACGTAGTGGCGTACTGGCAGGGGGTTGCAACTTGCAGGGGCCATGTTCCCTACCGACGAACATTTTTATGGGGCGCTAAAATTGCACAAGGGTGACCAAACTTAATTTCTGTCGAATTAAAACAATATTATCAATTTTAATATGTCAGAAATGTTCAAACCCGTAAGTCAGCTTGATGGCTCTATCACACTTTATTTTTAAATTTGACTCCATCAATCTTTTAACAGTTTCTGTTATTTGGTAAGCTGTAACTATGAACAGATTTTTCCGATAGTTAACTACGCACAAAAGGTCATATTATACTTTCATCTTTGTTCAGCTATCAGGGCCTATGTGTAGACAAATTATATGAAGGCGACTGCAATCTTGTCTCTTTACTCTTGATCATAATAGCATGTTTTTTATTATACACACTTTACAGTAGACTTTCTCAAAGTCCGTTTTGTTACGCGCGCCCCGTCAGTGATTTTTTCCGGTCGGTGGTTAGTTGCCCCGCTTAAACGGACTTTTCCCACTTGTTTCGCGCCAAATCTACCGGTCGAGTTTTAGACCGGTGACGTAAAAGCGAATGACCAATGAGATTGTAAATCTGAATAAATATATAATATTACCGCATCCCATGGCAATCGCTTTCCCCGCCAGAATTCATAATGCGATTCAAAAGGCTGGAGATGAAACAAGTCGATCTCTCACGACGAAGCATACACGTCAACACCGCGCTAAACAGTTTCCCATGTCTAACGAAGTTGAAACGAGGAGGTCGACTTGGGGCAAGTCTAACTTTACAGATCATATACATTGATCTTAAGTCTTGTTATATATTTGACGTTTATTTTTTGCATATAGAAGAGGCCACAAAGTGATGTTTTCGATTTAAATTAGATATTTTAATGCTATACAATCTGTATCGCAACTTGTTACCAGTTATGTAGCCAGTGACCGTGATCTGTATATATGTGTGCAGTAACACTTTCACACACCTATAACCTTGACTGTATTTGAGTAACTAAACAGCGGATACATGCACGTACAAAATACCTGTTTTTAACTTAAAACGGGGCTAAACTCAGGGCAACAGAGGGTTTATTGGCTCCTGCATGGCGTAAATTGCCAGCACGCCACTGAAGAAACGTGCGTACATAACCTATACTGAGCACTTGGCCATGGGTCATTATCGTCCGTGCCCTGGTGTTCGACGGAGGAAGACACATTGAGTATTTCAAAGTTAAAAAGAAAAGGGGCTAAAGAGAAGCTTGATGCCGGAAATACTATGTGATACTAACTGGCCGTCCAGAAACTTTGTTGTTTAAATGTTTCCACTGTCATTCCGTCCCATTCCTCGGCATGAGAACATTTTTCCGGTGCTTCCAGTGGCACTAGCTTGCACATGTTTTCCACCTTACAAAACGATAGAAAATAAGAAATAGCATAAAACCCGCAATTGGTATGGCTTGTGTTGCGATATTTTATTTGCAGCATATGTCACTGAAAGTTTTGAAATAATTTGGTTGTAACTGAATATACGGATTTCTGAGACGCTTGCACTATGGCACTGGCTAAAAGGTCATCGGATTTGCCCGTTTATTTGCGCAACCATTAATACTTTCAATGTTTCGCCCCCGAAATGGTAGATGTTTCCAAGTACGACGTATCTACTTTTATCCAGGTTCATGCGAAATTACGAGAGGATACACTATCGGATTGGGGATGTTGTGTGTGGACAGTTGCGTAGCAACTTTCCAAGCAAGCTTCCTAGAACTGTGTCACTGGTATCGAAGTGGTATGGAAACTGTAAAGACCAACGACCTGAGTCTGTGCCAAGTTATCATTCTTCATCGCTAGAGCTTTCTAAAAAAACTTTTGCCTATTTGTTGAATAACTTTATAATTAATACTATGTAATAATTCGATTATCATGACTGTTGTAAATTTTCTTTATTTATTTAAAAGAAAATGCGAACAATTTTTTATTTAACTTGTTCAGATCAGAAGATACTTTCATATGTACAAAACATCATGGGCGACTCCGATATATTGGCGGCCGATAAATGTGAGAATTACTAGCAAAATGCAAATATAATGGCGACCGCGTGCCAAAACTCGCCATATATAAATGTGAAGAGAAAATATTTGGGAAGATATTGTCTGCCTCAAAAGTTAGAGTTCGATAGGTTGTTTTTCCTTTGTATTAACTAGACACGCACTTTCAAAAATGCCGAGAATGAGATATTCAGTCTGCATACCGTGAATATCCAACATGGCGGACACCATAATACTGTACCTATCATCAAAGTATCTCGAGAACTGAACAAGTTTTGAATAAACTGTAAAGAGTATAGTTATATTAGCACTTTGAAATTATATAGCATTTTAAAAAAATTGTTAACAATGCCCTTAAACTATTTGAATTTACCTGGAGAGAGTTGTCCACAAGCCTACTACGACCTCACATGTGTGAAAGACTATGTGCCTCCCGCCAATTGTTCAACAGTTCAACGTAAAATCGCAACTTTACCTTCTTTATCGTCAGGTAAACTTCGAGGGTTGAAAGGAAACCAGCAGCCGCTGTCGGGTCTTTGCTACTTGTTACTTCGCCATGGTTGATTTCTAGAAGTTTGCTTCCCTCAAAATACTGATCATATGTCTCAAGTTTGAACTTGTTTAGTAAAGCACTGATGTTTTTCTGTTTCCTGTCAGAAATGGACGCAAACAAAAATTTGTATATTTTTCAGGATATTAACCGGCCATTGTCAGCCTTCCCCGTTAAGTAAAATCGTCTGGCGTTATATAGCCAGAGTAGAATACTAAAGACCGGTGGTCGCTGTCAAAGGGTTAACGTACAGTACTGTTCAGAAATAACCTAATAAAAACGCGTTCTGAACGCGTCCGGAACGCATACCAGAACGCGTCCAGAACGCGTTCCAGTGGGTGTTTTGGATGCGTTCCGAAAATGCCACGAAGCTAATCCGAACTACTCGGTAATGCTCGTTGTAGCCGAGCGGCGACCGCGCGCTCG
>JAOTOK010006340.1:0-13416 GCA_025770025.1 Virgularia gustaviana
AAAAAAGTATATGGAGCCAAATGAAGTCGTTCCCAAAATATAACGATTTTTGTCAAAAATTCTTGGCCCAGCTCCATTTTCAACATGGAGCTGGAGCTGCGAAGCTGGAGCTGGAGCTGCGAAGATGGAGCTGGAGCTGACTGTCCCGCGGTGGAACGGTGCGATGTTCTATAGCGGTTAGAATAAGTACAATTCGGGGAGAGCGTGCTGCTTGCGCAAATTAAAATCCTTTAGAAACAGGATGAGGGGTCGAATGTAGGCCCCGCAGCGAAAATGTTTTTGAATTGTGAGGCTTTAAAATAGCCACTTATTGCATTAGAAATCGTCTTTTAGATACAAAATCTCTCCTCCCCCGTACGGTTCTGTATGCATTAGAGCTTTTCAAAAACGAAACTTCGTGGCCCGCATGGGTGATTTTGCACTTAAGTTATAATTCATATAATCCCCTAGTCTGTGACAAGGTAGCTATGCGAAGACATCGCGGTCTGAGCTTGATATAACAACATTTTGTAGCAAGTCCGTCGCGGCCTTGTTACAACTCGTGCGATTTCCGGTGTAGTAGAATTCATAATCACAATACTGCGTGTACCTAGTTCCAAAGTAAATATACTAGAAGTTACAATCGCATGCAAGGGGGAGTGCTGGCGTGCGTTATTATGCGGATCGTACCGAGGTTCTGATGTGCGCTCCCACACGTGGGTGAGCAACCGAGAGCGCACCTATGTAAGAGTTGGATCATTGATGGATACATAGGTATACTATTTACTAATGTCGGCCTTCCTATATAATGCAGTGCATACAGACACACGAGTGAAAAGCATGCAGTAATATTCTATGCAGATGAATTACTAGACGGCGGAAACATGAATGATGAAATGTAATTTCCCCAGGAATTAAGATACGTTACAATTATCGTGCGACAGTGCGAAGACATTTGCACTATATAACTGGCAGCCATTTCACGCACTTACGACACAAAATGGTAAATATTAATGCTGTGCGCCTGAATTCGGGTTTGACTACCTCACAGGCGTTCATTGTGGGCAATGTAATTGTACGTAATGCCAATCCTAATATACAACCCAAGCCCTAATCTACATTATGACTTATGACATCATCTGCAATGAACGCCCATGGGGTAGCTACACCGCCTGCATTCGCGCTATCGTATCGAGTGGGCATACTAAAACACTGAAGAGTTTACTGCGGAGGGTGACCGAGGGTCGTTAAACTATACATAGCTATAGACTGGAATGATAACTCCGGGGGGGATTGAAACCACTGTATTTTAGTTTTTGGCTGCGGTTTAAGCCGAAATACTTCAGTAACACTGAACGGTGATCTATATACGTATCAAATTGAAGCTCTTGAAAAACTCTATGAAAGTGTTAGCAGTCAAATGTTTAAAAATATCAATAATATTTTCCGTAAATGTCACTGTTTAGCGACTATTTCGGGTTGTTTTTACATTTTTAAAACCTTCTTTTTTAGCTTTTCCTGTTTTAAAAATGTAAAAACAACCGAAAATAGCCAGTAGACAGTGACTTTTACGGAAAATATTATTGATATTTTTAAACATTTTCCTTTGAGCTAATATTTTCAAATTCACACAGCAAATAGAGTTTTTCACGAGCTTCAGTTTGATATATAGATCAACGTTCAGATTTAAGTATTTCTGCTCAAACCCCAGAAAAACTATTTTGTCTTCAAACGCGGCGGGGGAGGGTTCGGGAGGGTGCTTGCGGATCATGATAACAAGTCTCGCGGGCACTCGTGAAGGCAGTACAACATACAATCTTAGTTATGCAAACATGAGGTGATTTGATCGTAATTTGGAAATTGTATAATTGTATTCAAACGGATGCAGTGATCTCTCCGTGAGCTTTCATCAAACGTGGTGGTTGTCAATGCAAGACATCATGCTCAAAATATGACCTTCACAATCAAATGTGATCAAACTCGGTGTTCAAGTGGCTGTCACGTCTCTGCATCTATTGGCGAATATTATCATGACTCGCTCGATGAGTCAGTGTTATAGTTTCCCTGTCCGCTCGATTCATTTCATTCATTTAGACACCAACCTAAAGATATGGCAACTATCGGTGAGTCGATATCAACCTGTTTATTTTATCGCATTCATGTTATAATATGTCTTGTTCTTTCAAGGATCTGGGTGAATTAGTTTAGTAGCATTCTGCATTTACACCTGCTAAAACCATTCATTAAAGACCAACGTTGTGCCATAGTGACGGACGCTTGTAAATCTATATTACTTGGATAATGATATGCACATAAAAGCATATTGTAACACGCTGTGGTTTTCTTTTCAATAGTAGTGGCCATATGGGTAGTTAAAGACCTTTTACGACAGTACAACTTTGTACAAAATAATAAACGGGGTCCCAGTTTCAGTTTCAAAGCGAAGTTTCTATTATTTATAATTTGTGATAATTGTTAGGATTGCGCAAGCCGTCAACACTCATTTATTTCTTAATCCTATACTTCTTTTCTGTGCATATTTTCTAGCGATTTTTCTCGGATAATATTTAACTAGCTGGCCAAGCTTTTGCTTTAACTGGTGTCCATGTGGCTGAATAGCCAAGCAGCTAATATGCTTATATTTTCAATTTTCACGGTACCTGCCATACCGCCGGATAAACTTAAAGCTTTGCATAATTACAAATTCAAGAGAAAGCGTCCTTCTATTTGTTTGTTATGCGATTAAATTTGGCTAGCTTACTTCAATAATGTCGAAAAGTAACGTTAAAACAAGACGGTCGTTGTCCTTACCTCTTGGAGATACTTCTCCAAAGAAATCTTTTGGTTTGAGAATCAGTGACGCGAAAAGGCGAGATTCCGATTCATGTAAGTGTGTACTCAATATCAACATTATTTACAACATTATAAACTTTCAGAGGCAGCGTAGCATAATAATAATTATAGAATAACATTTAACAGCTTTTACAGGCTATAGTATTATTAAATAAATGAAAGTAAAAAAGGGAGTTGTTTTTTGGAAAATTATGCCTATTACACTGGTTTGTCTAAAGAACATTTCATGTTTTTGTTAAATTTAAATAATGATTGAAGGTATCATTAACAATACAGTGATAATGACAATGTCACATCCCAAATTATTATATACAATTATTGAACATAATGGAAATGCTAAATAGGTTTTTTATGCGTCCACTGTTGTGTGGTCATCATTTGTGGTAGTTCAATTTTCAAATATTTACTAATAAAGTTTTTAAAAATAGAAGCCTATTTAGAATAGATTACCCATTGCTTTGTATTTCCCTAAAAATTTATTTCAGATATGATTTAGAGAATGGTCAAACCCAAGGTTTGTCAATCCATGAAAGGTGAAAGGTAGCTGAGGTGGTCGGTGGATAATATCAAACCAAGGCCTTGAATGATATTTCTCAATATCGTATCAAAATCAAAATTAATAGACCTTTTTAAAAATGATGTCAAGTGAGGAAAACGTGATGTTACATGCAATTTGATTGGCTTGCGTTTTTGACAAACCAATCACATTGTGTGTAACATCACGTTTTCCTCACTTGACGTCAATATTAAAAAGGTCTATTCAGTGTCTGTTTTATAATTACAATAATATTATTCAAAACCTAGGAAGTTCTAAGTTATTTAGCAAGCTGAAGTTGTTGCAAGCTGGCAACAGCTTTCATAACAGTTGGCTTTTTGAATAATAATTTCATTATTTGTGTTGGGATACTCCTCAAAAATATCTTTCAAGTCTCCTTATCAGTATAAGCACTGGACAATTTCTTGATCATTATAAATATTTTAAATTGGCTGAAAGCAACACTGTTACCACTTAATATAAAGGTGTACAAAGTGCACTTTTTGACTGTGTAGCAGACTTTGGTTAGCAAGCAGGAGGGTCAAAGGAGAGAGCCTGGGAACGAGGTTTGGTGATATGATGCATGATATCCTGCAAAGGATTATCTCTCATATTTCGACAAATCAGAAAATAGTCTTTAAGGAGAAAAGACTTGTTTGTGTTACGGATTAACATTGGCATTTTTACATCAATAAATATAGTTATCTGACATCAAAAGTGATCAGCCATATAGACAGTCTAGTAACCTTCAGAACTTGGTATACCCAGTACTCGTAGCCAGCCCGACGATTTAGTCATGCTATGCAAATTTTAAACATTACCATTTCTTTCTTTCTTTAGAAATCTTGTTTTTACGGTCAGTGAACATACTGAAAATTTGCATAGCATGACCAATTAAATTGTCAGGCTGGCTACGCCACTGGGTATACCTGCCATATATGGGTGTTGCAAAAAATATATTTGCAGTAGTAACAGTTTTTATTATAAAATTTTAACCAGTTTGTTTACTAGAGTTGTTTAGCCACTGAAAGGTTGTTGAAAAGCATGTTGCGTATGTCAGACTCTGTAGTTATTGTTTGGAAGGACAAGCGTAGCTAAAAAAGGTTTGTTTAAACCTAACTTGAGCACTGGTTCAAGTCAATTCTGCTCTTTATTTTAAAACATTCTGGTTCTTACAGCTTGTGACTCACACTAGAATAATTATTAATAATATTTTAATAAGGATGACATATAACTAAAAATATAATTTTGCAAATTGAATGCATTAAAGCATTTTAAGTTAATGGGATATTTTTCAAATTCACTTTAAATTATGTCTTTTTAGATAGTCTGACATGATTATTTCCATTCATGTCAGCAAATCATACATTGTTCGTCTTGACTTTCTTACACTGACAGTGTTAGACTAGTATACAGGGATTCCTTTACTATATATATCCGCAAAAATCACAGCAATGTGTTAGCAAGTTTACCTAGATGCAATTATTGCAATATAATTTTCAAAATTGGCCCAATGTAATACTACCCTTGAGTTGATGTGCATCTGTGAAATTGGGTTTCAATGAGACTCATAAAAACATGAAGGAATTTAAACTCAGATATTCAATCTGTCCAGTAATATAATAATTGGAGATGTAATATGTTATATGATAATATATGTGAACACTGTGTCTGTTGTACTAAAAGTAAAAAAATCCAATGTACAGTAATTGAATGGATTTGCATTGCATTTCTTTTAAATATAGTTATTATTTTATATATTATTCTAGTAAATAAATCATTCACCTGGCAATTCATATTAAATAAGTCTAGATTTGTTTAGGAAGATGTACCTCAAGAAAATTCTGGTTGTTGATATCTTTCTTCTGCGGAGAAAATATCTGTTCAGCAAACAAATTTTCATATATTTCTTCACAACAATATTTCAGAAACAGGCTGAAATAATTTATGAATTGAAAGTAGAAGTACCCATCAGACGCCAATAACTTATTTATCAGGCGCAAATCAACATTACCTGAAGTGATGGAATGATAAAAGATTTGGTTTTATTCCAAGAAAACCTGAACTTGTCGGAAATTTGTTCTCGTTTTCAGAAAATTTATCGCACAATGTTTATTGCAAGAAAAGGTCGCTGATCGTGTGTTGCTGTTGCCACACGCGCGCATGCCTCATTTAGAAAGCGCGCGTAAAAATTTACGACTGGAAAATTAGTGCAGAGTTTTGGTTTAAAATGCTAAATTGTATACTAAAACTAGGAAATGGGAAGCTGAATTTTGCGTGTTAAACTTACTTTTAGTAGTGCTAAAACATGGGGAACCATTCAATAAGCTATATTAATCTATTACATGACAATCACGTCATTTTGTCATATAAGGGCAAAACAGTGCAAGTAGCCTGCCGTATTACACTCTGAAAAGCCGTATTGCACTCAAAAAAGCCGTATTGCACTCTAAAAGCCGTATTGCACTCAAAAAAGCCGTATTGCATTTTAAAAAAGCCGTATGGCACTTTAAAAAGCCGTATTGCACTCTAAAAAGCCGTAATTGCACTCTAAAAAGCCGTATTACAATCTAATAATCCCAGTTTACTTTGCGAGCTGAAGAAATTCATAAAAACAATAATTGCTATAAAAGCCAAAACAGCCGACGTTTTGTTTTGGTTTTTTTAGCGTGACAAACTAGAAAATCATTTCTTATTTTAACAGGTGTTTTAAATGATGTGGATGAAGACACGCTTGATTTTTCACCAGAAAAAGAAAATAACAGTTTTCCTTCGACCCCATCAACCCCAGGTTAGTACATGATAGGACGTCAATCGTAATGCAGCTTAAATGTCTATTATTAAACTAATACAAGCAAACTAAATTTAAATAATACAGTTTGACTGAGCTAGGGTGGGGGGTCAGTCGTTGAAATGAGGTCGATCTACCAAAACATTGATTGTCAGTGTAAAGTACTGTAAATATTTTTGTAAAATAGTTCTACAATTGTAATAAAAGCCGTCTATGAGGTAGTTAAAAAAATACAGTCTAAGCTGTTATTAATCCTTGAGACAGAAGCTTGAACGTTGTATTATACCCTGCGAGCAGTGCCTCCTCATATCATGTGGATCCTCATACCAGGCATGAGGAGGCTCTGCTCGCAGGGATACGTCATATGAAACCCAAATGAAATTCTATTTTTACCCACATTTTCACAAGTGGGATTTGCTCCTTGGACAAAACACGTGTTCCTATCTATAAAATCACGAAACTAATCTCTCCAAAGCATTCTTTTTTTATTCAGAGTACATTGTGGTATCTTATCTTTTTGACTTCTTTGCCTTTGGCTCGACACTTTCTATAATAAATATTTCCTATAAGCCTTTATTCTTGGTTTTATATGACTTCAATTTGTGCCTCGAGCAAGAATTACGCCTTCTGTCGTCTTTATAACTTTTTGATTTCGACTAAACACATTTCATGTTATATACATTACAATAAAGTTTACAAATATATAAACTTTACTCATTGTTTCGTTTCATATTAAGTTCACCAGCCTGAATCGTCTTACTCCAGTTATAGGTATGATCTGTGCCTCATTTAAGTTGTATAGTTTGTAGCACTTGAAAATAATATCTTGAAAATAATGCCAGAACAGCTGATCGGAACTGCACTATGTACTATAAAAATAAAACATCTATATCGGCTATCATTATTTTGTTGTTTTCTGGATAATTTTGAAGCCAAGAATTATTGGTGACTGAGTTATGCATGTAACCGCAGACTAAACAATATGCAGCTATAGGGTTTTCTATTTTCATATCAAATGATAAGATCGATTTTTGCGTATCTCTTCAAACCAGGCCTGCTCATGCAGAACTTCCTGCCCAAACCATCACTCGTTCTTGCAGCGGTATTCTCCGGCCACCATTTCTGTTTCCCAGAGGATATATTCACGCTCGTTAGCCATTTTCAAAACGAACAGAGTACTGAGTTGAGTTCTAATCACAAAGGATTCTGGGAACATTTGCAAGGAAGCTTGTCCATACACATATCCCAACATTCTTTGCAATCGTAACTAGAACCATAGACTATTCAGAAGACAGGGACTGGAAACGCCTGTCAAAACAAGCGCGCTATCCTTGATACGGCCTGTAAATTCCGCGGGCATTCCATGCTGTTTTTTCCTTACAATATGACATTTCGCCCTTAAAATTACGACAGTCCTGTGCCTCTATGTACCTTTTATCAGAATATATAATATAAGTTTAAAATACATTATACATTCAAATATTATCTATAGGGTTTCTGCCAACGCGCTCAGACTGTATCACGGATGTCGCGTCAACATTATAAGCGTTTCCAGTAATTATATCCTTTAATCAATATCAGAGTATTTACATGTGTTCCATTTCTGTCCACGTCAACTGGGTATCTCTAGAATTTAAAGATTCTTGTGGTAAAAACTGTTACTTGTTATATTTTCATTTTTTGTGCCAAAGATCTGATTATCTGATTGACAGAAAATCGATCGAGCTTAACTTGGAATCACTAATAAAAAATATATTATAGGCATTATGGGTAGCAATAATTATATGAATCGTTAATAATAATATAAAAATGTAGCTACGATTCCTGAAGCGATTGTCATTTTCGTGTAGTTCATGAGATATAAAGATAATTGAATGCAATTGAAATACGTACCATGCTTGATCGAGCATAATACATCATACGCGGCGATCGTGATTTACCCACCATGGCAAGCGCATAAACACAGATTGATAAGCTATCATTCTTGATCAAGCTTGGTGCGTCATGCCCAATCAAGAATGATCATTCATCAACTTTGATCTCGCATTGTATCAACAACATTCAATAAGATTTCTGAATCATCAACCTAGTTCAAGCATAGATAGAAATTTTTATTTATTGACGTTTACATACAGCTAAGGCTGGTTTCCAAAATGGGACGTGTGTTTACTAACATAACAGGGAAATCTACCAACCGATTATGTGAGGTTTTTTTCCGTATATCGTTACTGACTGGTGCAGTGACTGTGTTATCAGTTTAAATCAATGACGTTATGACGACACATTACGCTGATCTGTGTTCAATTGCGGTCGCTGAGAGGCATAAATTAATGCTCTCATTCATTTGCTAGCGCTCCAAAACCCACTGATAAATTCCTGTGTTGGTTTTGTGGTGAGCCATGGCGGTGTGTCGCACTCTTCACTTTATTAAATGTTCAGAAATATAACAAGACCAGCTGGTCGTAAACACGACTGACCGGCAAACGAACTTTAAAACAGTCGAGATTTTAAGATGCTGCATCTTTGGAAAGCAAGAATGGTCTTCCGGGAGATATGAAAACATCCGATATGCAATGTACGAGACGTCATTTAGTATCTTACTGCTTTTCAGAGAACCGTCTCTCTTTATTTCATTATTTTTAAAACAAATATTCGTGTGATGCAACGTAAACGAACTTCAGCATCAGGTAATAATATTTTATGATCAATACACAATATTACCTCTTTACTGTCTAACTTTTTATTCAAATTTGGTGCGTTACAATTGTGTATTTTTATAATGTTTCTACTATGAGTCTCGTTGTTCAAGATAGCGGAATGCGACAAGTATAAATTGTTCACGAATGTTTATCTAAGGATCATCATTCGTGTTCGCTCTGTATCAGTGTACACAGATCAGATACTCTTACTTCCCACTGGTGTATATACCATTGAACTCGATACAACTGGAGTGATAACCCAGGTGGACGAAAGTAAAGCTAGTGCATATTAGTTTTTCAGAATAGAGAATTGAGCAGAAATATTAAATGCTGGGCTATATGTCAAAGTGAAGCTCTTGAAAAGCACTATTTGGTTTGTAAATTTCAAAGGATTAGCTCAAAGAGAAATATTTTAAAACAACGACAATATTTGCCGTAAATTCGCCTGTTTGGGAGTAAATTTCGTCCGGTTGTTTTAATTTGTATTTTTTAAAACACTTCCCTTTTGGGTTTAAGTATTGAAATTTGCATAGAAATTTAAACAGAGTTTCAACTTTCAGCACTTTTCAACACTTGTCTACAGAAAACTTAGAAAAACTATTTTAGCTTCACGTACGTTATCGTTATGTCTTGTAAAATTGTTAGATATATTGTAGTGTGATAACGTACAGTAAGTTTTTTTTTTGTAGTATACTTTTATGTGGAGGACAGTCGTCAACTGGGAATTTTCCCGTGATTGCCCTCTGTCACCTTTTAATGCTTTTGTGACAAATAAATAAATGAAATGATATGTTTAATTCCAGTTAGCCTTCTATATAGTTTACTTATACACTGGTATACATAATTGATACTGAACAGCCACTTATTTTGTAAGAAATACCTGTGGGTTTATTATTTTTGATATTTCATTTTTTCTACAGGCGGTGACAGTGAAGGGACAAACTTGTACAAACTTGACGCTTCTCGGTCACCATCAAAAGGCACCGGAAAGAACTTATTGACACCAGTACGTTGAATAAAACAAATTGTAACATAATAATGTTTATTAAAACTTTATTTGGTACGGTTACCAAATGGCAACTTATTAATATTACCCTGTCTAACCCCAGACTTTTACCCTATCTAACCCCAGACGATTTTACCCTGTACCCCAGACCATTTTACCCTGCCTAACCCCAGACGATTTTACCCTGTCTGACTTCATGCCATTTTACCCTATCTAACCCCAGACGATTTTACCCTGTCTAACGCCAGACCATCTTACTCTGTCTGACTTCATGCCATTTTACCCTGTCTAATGCCTGCAGACGATTTCACCCTGCTCGATGCCAGACGATTTTACTCACCAAGGGAAAACCCTGATTGAACATTGCTGATTGAACAACCGTGTTTATTAACTTTATTGAGCACGCTCATACCATTGTTATTTCTTATCGTCCTCGCATACATAAGCTAGAAAGCGCGCGGGGAGTTTCGACGTTACTGACGGGGTTTTAGTTCATTTCCATAAAAAAGCATTACATAAATCATTATTTGACGTTCTCAAAAGTTACGCATGCATGGACGGTAACACAACTCGTTTAAGTTGTTTCTCTTTACTTCGATTGTTTTCTTTCATAAGATTGTTTCTTCGAATTACAGTATAAAACTATCATTTCTTTGTTTGAAAATTTCAGCCGGAAAAGTCTCCCAGGCTGGGACGAAAGGGTTCCTTGAAGGTATATATCTTAAAAATATAAATAAAATAAATAGTTTTTATTTCGTATTATGATAGTAGCACAGAATACTAACTAATATATAGTAATCACAAGATTATCTTCTTTGTTTTCGTGTATTTAATCTATGATTTAATTTAAGCGTTATACCTCATTACCCACTCAGTCAGTGCAGGTTGCAGGAGATGCAATCACCACCCGTGGGAACATTTACTTGATGGCGGGCAAATGTTGAAAGTAAAACTTACAACTTATAGTTGATAATTTTGTTTAGAGGTTTACGTTCATGATCTGCCCGCCAAGTAAATGTTTCCACGGTCTAACTTCTAACCTGCACTGCCTTATTGGCAATTAATGAGGTATAATAACACTTACATGGCAAAAAACGCACAGGCCTGAACAGGCCTGTTGATATCAGGCCTGAACATGCTTGTGCTGGCCAGCGCGAACAGGCCTGATATCTGCATGCCTGAACGGGCCTGTCGGTTCATTCCTGTTCAGGCCTGTTATCATGCCTGTTCGTGCCTGAAGCAACATGGCTTCATCAAGCATGATGTGTCAAGCGCGAACAGGCATGATATCAACATTGTTCAGGCATAATAACAGGCCTGAACAGGAGTGATGAACCGACAGGCCTGTTCAGGCATGATATCAGGCCTGTTCGCGCTGGCCAGCACAAGCATGTTCACGCCTGATATCAGAGCTGTTCAGTCCTGTGCGATTTTTACGGGTGTAGGCGAAATACAATGGAGATGACCTTCTGTATTACTTAGTATTCTTTGAATTGTAGTACTTCATGCCAGGATTACTTTAATTGATGTTATTTTTTTTGTTCTATATATTTTTGCTAAATGTAATGTTAAGCGGGCTATCGTAAAGTCGGTCAAGAGATAAAAAGTTTTTAGCCAGAAAGAATTCTCGCACTGCATATGGCACTAATCAGTCACTAACTACTCATCGGTTATTGGCTTGGTCAGCCCTCGTGTAGTACACAATGGAAAACACAGGGCATAAAAAATGAGTACATCTTATTATTAGTGACATAATGCATGTTTGACAATTCTTTCCCAGTCATTTAGACAACTCTTAACCTCCCATCCACGTTTTCAAACTCTCAAATAATGTACTGCCTGGACTAGACCATATTTAGCAAAATTAAATAACATCATAGTAATAAAATACTACAGTAATATACGAAATTAAAAAAATCACCTCATTTTACATTATACTTAAAAATGTATCTACCAGTGTGTGGACAAAATGCGGTTAATATGCTTCTATTTCGATGTAGCGTCTTAATCTTTTATGTAAATATTTTGTTTTGTAGGAGCAAAAGAAAAGTTACAAACATGAAAAACGTCGTTTGGCTAAGAAGGTTACCAGTACTTTGCTTGATCCTGCCGTTATTATTCTTTCATCTTGGCTCAAGGTTTGTCCCTCCCTCCCACGTTTTTCCTCTTTTTCTGTTTGTTCTTTATCTCATTTGCTGCAGTGCATGACGGACACTAGGACTCCATTCGGCCTGAAATTGGATCAGTATCGTCATTTTGACGCTATTTTTTTGCATATTCGTCCTCAGGCATGCATGAACCATTCCTTGACCTCGCCGCCACCTTTCATATTTTTTAAAAAATAATTTAAAACCGCAATAACTCCCGCAAAATGAACTTTATGATTCTGCGATAAACTATTTTGTTTCTATTATCATGCACTTTAAAATTTTATAATGCCTGATGTTTTTGCCTTTCTTTCTTTTATCAGATCAGAGGAACACTAAAGAATTGGGCAAGATTTTGGTGTTTAGTGAAACCAGGAGCCCTGATTATTTATAAAAATGAAAAGGTAAAGAAATATAAACATAGCTGATTAGGTTTCAAGACTGATGCGAGGGAGCACGGCAGAATGAATAATAAATCATGAATTATGTAAATTATTACCTGTAACTGCTGACCATTCAATTGCGGCGCCCTTGTAGCATACATAATACGTATTACGATGCTACAGGGGCGCCAGCAATTTAATGGTCAGCATAGTTACCCCATTTTCAAAAACAGAATTTCCGAAGAAATCTGAGCTTTTAGACGTTTTTATGCTTATTTTTTCGCTCAATTATGGTATATTTAGATTGATTTCTTATTCATTTTCCATGCTCCCTTGACTGATGCTAGAAAAGATATTTCTTAATTTGTAATTGATAATTATTAAAAGAACTTCTATTGCGTCCGGTGTGTGTGTGTCCCCCCTAAACGCCATCTTTGTAATTCTGAGAAACGACGTGAAATAAATCTTGTGTGTTTTTTTGGTTTGCAGGAAGAACAATGGGTTGGTACTGTGATCTTAAACGGTTGCGAAGTGATCGAAAGACCGTCGAAAAAAGAAGGATTTTGTTTTAAAATTTATCATCCGTTGCAGAACTACATATGGGCAACCAAGGTAAAACCACAAAGTTAGAAATCAGTGGCAAGAAGAATACAGGGGGATCCTTTGCTGACGGTATACTTGCACGTATTCCTCATCCCATGCCGTCCATCATTGGTTTCTACAATACCATTCCTAAATTAATTTTAGGATTCTTTGGTATTTTTCAACCAGAAAAACTTTCCCTCGAAATACATTGTACCTATAGTTTTACTTTATCGTAGTCTACATAATTTCATTTCAGGGTCCACGTAACGAAATCGCTGGCTCACTTGTCGGTATACCTTTACCAAAAGATCACCTGATATTACGAGCTGCTTCAGAATCTGATGGTAAGATTTCTATTCTTTTTCGCTGCGCTCAGCCGAATAGAAAACATTTCATGTCTACATAAACAGTAACGATAATGAGGAGGTGGCCGTCCAG
>JAOTOK010006562.1:0-13405 GCA_025770025.1 Virgularia gustaviana
GGTATGGTATGGTATGGTATGGTATGGTATGGTATGGTATGGTATGGTATGGTATGGTATGGTATGGTATGGTATTAGGAAGATTAGTTTTATCAAAGTTAATCTTTGAATTAATAAAATTCATAAGACTTTTATGGAGAATTACAGATGTATGCATGTAACCAAAATACTGCACAACGAGGTATTAATTATCCATGGACTTTCTTCTCTTTAGATTCTACGACTACTACTACACACATCGCGTTTCTTCGTCCATACATCAACTGATAGCATTGTCAGAATCAGATACATGTAAAGACATCGCTATGAACTTTGTTGTCGCACACGTCTCTAGGCAACCGCCCGTGAAAGTGCTAGGACACAGACCATATAGAGAATACTACTCAAACTTGTACAAAAAACAATCCGCGACACAAAACCACTTTTCAAAGTTTGAAGTGCGCAAGAACTGTTTCGATGCGCTTGTCCAGGAATTTGGTTACCTGCCGTTAATTTACTCAAACATTCGCTTTGACCCCATTCTGTACAAAGACCCTATATCGAATTTTCGTAAACGATATCGATTATTAGAAATGTAAAATAACCTGGAACGCATGGTAGTATTCTAGAAGAAAGTATTCCCTATAATGAATTTTACTAGTAAATAGAATATTTTGTTTAAATAAATTATACTTTCAAACAAAGCATGGTGCAGAAGTGCTTAAGGTGGGTCAATACACTTTTGGGCAAATTCTATATTGTTCATGACCTTGGCAATGCTAGCTTTTCGTTTATGCGTGCCGGGAATGATGCAAAAGTAAGGTAACATGCAAACTTTATGTTCGTGATATGTACCGAACATATTACAGGTTTGTTGTGTAGCCTCAAAGTAGGTTCTTATGTTACCCTGGTTGTAATGTCACCAAACTGACAAAAGCTGTGCCTAATTATGTTCAAGATGGCGGGGGTAATGCGATTTTGGCAAATGTGAAATGAAATGTATCGACAAGGGGATAATAAATATAGAATATTACATGGGGAGTGCATGAGGCGTACACTACAGTGATTCACGATTTGTTTGTATTGCACGAACGAGCGACGAACGAGCTAGCTGAGTATCGACAGTAAACAATTCCATGTAGGATTATTTACAATCCATGCATGGATAGGAAACTACCAATCACGTGGTATGAATCAAGCGCTGTTACTGGATAAGCCTGCCTGAAAGATTGCTTCTGCTTTGCCGACTAAATGGCCGACAAAATTGTTTGGATATTTCATTTATTTATCTTTGTGGGTCTTCACCCTGTCCACAAGTAAAATAATTAAGCGTAAATGACGTGCGTGCATCTAAGGAAAGCTCGCACGGGAATTGTTAACGTTTATTTGTTTTGCTGAACTTTGAAAAAAGTCTGTACACAAAATGGTGAGATGTACTTGTGATTATAGCGCCGAATTTGCGACGCATTATTTGTTCGTTTCTTTTCCTATATTGTGCTGCAGTGTTTGGCTATGTAAGGGATTCGTTGTTGAATTGTTCATTCGTTGTGTTGTTTGTAGTCTAAAGACCAGTTTGTCCTATATTTTTTACTTTTAAATCGATATTTATGGCTACCTTTGATACGGTTTTCGAATATGCTGATAATATACTCTCCGTGGAAAGGGCGCACGCAACCGCGCCGCAGAAAAAGGGCCGGGACGAGGCTGCTGATGATAGTCTAGACTAAAAAATACGTCACATTTCCAAACTAGGATGTGTCAGGAAGTTTCCTAAACAGTTGTAATTATTGATTTTTCTAAAGAGTGCGTTTAAGTTCATGTTTTTAAATTCACACACCAGATAGTGCTTTCCAAAAGCTTTAGTTTGATATATAAACCATTGATATATAAACTTGCAAGAAACCTTCAACTACGACAAAATTTCGGCTTTAATTCCTCCCAAGAGTTATAGTTCCAGTCTCCTTATAGAATTCAGTGCACCCCCCCCCCTTACATACGAAAGATACCGCGCTCAGTCCCAGTGATACCATGCCATACGAATTCTACCAGTGTTTTAGTTTCCAGTATGTCGGATGTCCATAACGTATATTTGAACTGAAATTATGATCAGGAAGTTTAGTGCAGTTCTATATATTTTTCCGAAACACACTTATCTCGCACATGGAAAGGTTGTTCATAGCAGTACATGTTTCTACTAAGCTTCAAGCTCCATTTTCTGCTACTGCAAGCACACTCTGCTTCCTCGGCCGCCCCCACCGGGACCAGGACCCTCGGATCACAAAGGAATCCATATACGTCCCGTATACCCTTATTAACAGTGGGTATATTCATGTCGATCGATCGCGTCGCTAAGGACCATGGTATCTTTTCATTTTTAATGATCACATGCGCACGCGCCAAAGTTGGAACAACAACGTGAAAAGCTCTCATCTGGTTGTATTTTACGATCATCTTACCTAAATTTGCGTTCCATTCTGTTTCTCTTTCAAAAGACTTGGTGTCCAGTTGCTCAGAAATCAAATTCCATGTGCTTCTATTCAAGCCATAAGCTTTGCGTAAAAATATTCCGGCTTTTCGTACTACAAATGTGTCCGGGTGAGCGTTAACTGTGTTCGCTCCGTGCTCTCCTATCAGCGCAAACTGCCAAATACCACTCAGTGTGTTCTTAACTAAACTTGCGAACAACGCTACATCGAGAGCATCCTCTGACAAAACCACATCTTCGTCCAAAAACAAAACATCGGCTTCGTCATTGCGGAAAATTGCTTTCAAGTTATCATCTCCTAAATACAGGAGGAATATTCGCTGTTACACTGTTTGTCCATGGAAATAGCCTGGTGCCAAAAAATTCAAAACATGTTGTGCGCAACACCTATTAAAAGGTTCGCTGCAAAGGCAGTCCCTTACCGTGAACCTTCTTAACCTTTTGACAGCAAGCAGTAGTCTTTAGTATTTTACTCTCGCTAACGCCAGACAATTTTATTCGTCAACGGGGAAGGCCTCGCCGACAATGGGTTAAAAACTATCTTATTAACCCTTTGATAGCAAGCGGCAGTCTTTAGTATTTTACTCCCATGACTAGCGCCAGACGATTTTACTCGTCAACCGGGAAGGCCTTCAATGGGTTGAATAATAAGCCCAAGGCTTATATACACTTGTAAGGGTGTTCCATGTGTATAAGGGGATTACTTTCTGAATTCAGTGTGCGTTAGTGGTTATGGTGGGTTTTCGGGTGACTTTTGGGAGGGTTCTATTAGGAATACAGTGTGTGTTAGTGGTTAGGGTAGGATTATATTCGGGGGCTTATATTTGGGAGGGTTATATTAGGAATTTGGTGGAGCTTATATTTAGGAGGGTTATACTTGGAATGCAGGGTGCGCTGGTGAATATGGTGGGCTTCTGTTTAGGAGGGTTATATTTGGAATACAGTGTGCGTTAGTGATTATGGTGGAGTTATATTCAGTACGGCTTATATTTGGGAGGGTTATATTAGGAATGCGGTGGGGCTTATATTTGGGATGGTTATATACAGTATTTAGAATACAGGGTGCGTTAGTGATTATGGTGGGCTTATGTTTCAGAGAATTTATATTCGGGGGTTTGTATTTGGAATGCGGTGTGCGTTACTGATCCGCATTGACAATATATTATTGTTCTGGGGCCGGTTGTACGAAGGCTGAATAGCGCTATCCACTGAATAGCGATTTTTTCAAGTGTTGTAAATTTGGCTGTTCAGCAATATTGCCTTAAATTAAGGTTTGGTATTATTCTTACTATACATTCCGGAGTCCAGAAGGTGAATTTCACAGCTTTTTGAGCAATTTCTCAAAGGTTCAAAAATTGCTATTCGTTGGATGGCGCTATTCAGCCTTCGTACAACCGGCCCCTGGATTCAATAGTGGTAGCATAACATTGACTTCTACCATAAATAGCACCAAGCGCGTGCACGTACTGCGTACCTACTTTTGCATCAGTTACCTTGCGAATTGTATTTTCCATAGATCCTATCCAGGACAGCCCGCCAGGTTGAAAAACTGTCAGTAACATTTATATTTTCCACATCTAGCCTCCATACAGTTTTTTTGCAAAATCGCACGTGATTGATGATTTCTACAGTATTACGCACAGCCTCTTTCCTTCCTGTGTGTCCCGATCTTCCCAAAACGAACAGACATTGGTGGAAGCGATCGAGAAAACTGTAGGCAACACTATTTGTGACAGATGCCAGGGTCTGGCGGAGTGTTACAGCGTTATAGTTGTTGAAGAAGACCATGTTGAGACCACGAGGCATATGAGTCAGCAAAGAGCGCCAGGTTTTCCCAGCTGGAAGACTGGTAGCGCGTAGCCATGGCAGAGCGTTTTCCATTCCGGCCTAAAAAAAGGAAATGTTAGAAGCGTAGCCGGGAGTACCAACATTGCAAGAAGAATAGGGGGCGAGTTATGACTTATTTTGCTTGGAGGATCGAGCGATGAAGCTCCAATTAAAAGTCGTATTATTCCCTTATTTAACTGACATCGTCGGTTTAACTTACCTGAGAATATTTTCTCCGTAGTTTAATCATAAGAAGGCTATCGAGCGTTCGCAGTTTACCAATATGTTGTTCGAAATCTACCAATATCTTGTCAATTATTCCGACACTTCGCCTTTCCATTAGCATGCTTTCGCCATTTCTAATCCTAGCTAGAGTAAGATTTTCATCCAAATCAGCAAGCGTTTGAGAAAGACGCTGAAAAACACTTGTGTCGTAGCCATTCGTCATATCTTGGTTAATAAGCCTGTACTCCCAGTTAGTCAGGCCTTCCAGCAAACTATGTTCTGAACTCTTCAACGCATGAGATAATTTCATGAAAATTTCATCGTCAGGTACATGATGATAGCTCGTTTCACTCCAACCAGGAAGTCGTAAAATAATAAGTACCAAAGTTAGAAGAAATACAGAAGCGAACAAGAACAAGAAAACACGGCGGCATGGCCACGAATTTTCCATTCGGAAGGGAAGGGAAGCGGTTCCAGTTACAAGTCGGTGGTTGTATGACTGCATTGTGCTTATGGGCTGTTTGCAATAGAATTCACTTCAGCGCATATGAAGGGCATTTAACAAAAGAAGCATTATAATATCATTATTTTGCCTGTCATTTGCCTTTGTACTTCTAGTCCCACACGATTATAATCACATGACTGCGAACAACCTATAAGAAAATCTCCTGAACCTTGGCATTCAAAAGTTTAAATTTTCCGTCTAGCACAAAATAACATCATCAGACCCGAAAGAAATGATTATAATATCATTATTGTGTTTGTGGTCCCACAGCGTTATAATCACATGATTGCAAACAACTTATAAAACCAGTGGCGGATTATGTGGACCCTACTGGACCATGGTTAATATTCTTGAATATTTAAGTGGTTGCGGGGTTTTTTAAATTTCTGTGTAGTGTACCCTAGCGGTTTAGTTTAGCAGTCGCGATTGTTACCGCGTGGTTATTACTTACCGCGCGCTCACCGCGCTGTCTGCAATGGGAGGAAAGGAGAGAAGGACAGGGGGTCCGGACAGAAAGATGGCAGGGGCCCGAATATTCTTTGACGAGTAAAATCGTCTTCATAAAAGCCGTTTTTTACTTCAACTTATCGTAGCAAAAGGTACTGTATTCCATTGTTTACTGAGCAGTAGAGCAAAACTAATGACATCACACAATAGAGATCGCTATATAGTACGGTACGCCGGTGAGCTTGAAGTGGAAAACGAGATTTTCTTGCTAGTAATGAAACAATGGAATACGGTACGTTTTGCTACGATACGGCCAAAGTAGAAAACGCGTCCCATAATTAGCACAAAAGACGTATAAGGCATTATGATATGATTGTAGTCAATTTTGTTAAATGCATATTCGTGTGCGCTGAAGGAAATTATATTACAAACAACCTATCTTCAGTTTACAGCTGCCGCACTGACTAAAAATGCCGTCAGTCAGGAGACATCGCCGTATATCATCGTCATCATTTTATCGGACTTTCACGTTAAGACGGCGTTGGTTGAAGTTTTTGGTCAAACGAAGGACTCGTTTGCCCTTCTACTTCATCTTGATGGCAATCATTGTATGTCAGTGGTACATCAACTTAGCCCAACCAGCTCTGGGGGGAACAGCAAAAATAAAACGACTTGAAGCGAAATATAAAGAGATGATGAAGAGACTCCATGGACTGGAACATCAACTGAAAATGCTCTCGTTTAAATTTACTTTTAGGGAACGTGTAAACGCAATTGCTATGCAAAAACATCAGGAGCACGTCAATCCAACTGGACCAATATTAGATACACCGAGCAGTCCTCTAAGTATATCTGAGAAGGAGCTCTCTCAAAGATCTCCAGTTGTGGTGAATATTCATTGTTCTGTTGCAAACTTGAAGTTTTTCCTGGAGTCATTCAGAGAAGGATTGGAAAATACCAAGCGTTCTGTGATATGTATTTTTGCATTAAACTGTTGCGAAGCAACCACAGAATGGTTAATAAGGGTGGCTGCGATGGTGAATGACTTCGATGGTTGTCCGGTGACGTTTGTATGGAACGTCACAGAATCAAGGAAGGAAAAGAATCTAAGGTTTCGTAGAAGACATCGTAAAATTGAAGAACTTCAACAACCTAAGCTACGCTGGTGGTTCTTCTTCAATAAAGTTTTTCAAAATGGGGTTAAGGAAGGTAAATTAACTATGTAATAGCACAGAATACTAACTAAACAGAAGGTCATCTCCAGTGCATTTCGCGTAAGTAATATACACCAGTGATTCGTGATCCAGCCAGTGCAGGTTGCAGAGGCAATCACCCCCCGTCAAGACATATATGTACACATGTTTTCACGGGGGGTGATTGCCTCTGCAACCTGCACTGGCTGGATGACGAATCACTGGCCTAAATCACTTACGCGAAATGCACTGGAGATCTGGAGATGACCTTCTTTCTTGTTTAGTTAGTATTCTGTGGTAATAGATTGAAATGATGTATGGATATAACATTGCAGCGTTTTGGTTGTTGCTTATACGTCATTGCTTTGTTGTTTCATTCGTTTGTTATGGCATAGTCAATAGAGTACAACCGTCTGGAAAAGGATTCAATAGAACGACTCATTATCTATGTTGACTTTACTTTGAGGTCTTTGAAAAACTCACAAGTGCACGTGTTTATCTAATTTGTGCGAAAAATCATGTTTGGATAATTTTACGCAGGTTGATGTTTACTCTGTTATTATGCAATGCCGGTCTAATGATTTATATTTTGCCTTCATTTTCCTATCCAGGAGTTCTGTTTAACGGAATGCTCAGAGATTTCGAGAACGATATACTGTTTATTGACTGCAATGTGATATTATCACCTGACTTCCTGCAAGTTGCATCCATTGCAAGAAAGATGAAGACCACATTGCCAAACATTACACAATTTTCGCTTGGTATCTGGGCGGGGCACAATTTGATTAATGCTCACCCAGATTCCTTTGCGGTGCGTGTGTCACGTGATTACCACGGGATTGTGTATGGTATGAATAAATCAAACTGGCAAAGGTTATCGGATATTCAAGAATATTTCCTGGATGATTTGAACCCCATTTGGACAGAATCTGTGGCAAATGCTATAAGTTTTGTGTCTAGCGGACAGGGCGTAAAAACCATTGTACCAACACTTAGTCGCTATTGGTTAATGTCTCCGAAAAGAAACGCAAGTCTGCTTCCTCGCTCCAGTTTCCCACCGTGGCTTCTTTTATCTGTGCCAATTAGCGTAAATGCGACGAAGGTGAATGTTGGTGTTCGTGATAGTTTGGGTTTCCTGTGCCGGAGTATTGATACGCTTAACGACGCAACGGCAAGAAACGCTATTTGTTACTGCAGTTTCTGGACATGGCAGAAAACCCAACTCAACGAGTTTCCACGGTGCTACCCCCAAGCCAATGACGACTGCTTGGACAGCTATTAAGGATTAGAATAAAGTAATAGAAAAATATTTAGACAAAAATGAAAGCGATAAAACTGTACTTGTTTGAGGTTTAGAACATATCGTTTAGAATATATAGCCAGATTACTAAGATGCTTAATCTGATCGAAATATGAATGTTGTGAAGAGTCAATACGCGAGTTCGGAGTTGCCATTGCGCACTTAAATGACGCGTTCTGCGTCGGGATAAAAATTTCCATTTCAATAGATTGTATTGTGATGGAAATTTTTATCCCGACTAAGAACGCGCCATTTGAATGCGCAGTGGCAACTCTGAACTCGCATATTGCACAAAAGCTGAAGTTAACGTGTCCTAATCACTGTATCATTGGGTTTCTTTACCTGGCTTGGCTTTAGCTTAGAGAAAAACCAGGAAACATACACCAGAAGCCCCCTACTATATATGCTATGCTTTCATAGGCGTAAGAAACTCGATAATTGGGAGCAATTGGGAACAACACAATCAGGTAGACGGAGCTTTTGTAGCGTACGAAATACTAAAGAAGCATCATATGAGGAGCTCGGTGATATCACTTTTATCGCATTCGGGACAATATCACAAATGCCCCTCGTTCGCTTCGCTCACTCATGACATTTTATGATATTGTCCCTGATGCGATAAAAGTGATAGCACCTCACCCCTCCATATGATAACCTCTACTTATGCGGTGTGACGTCGTCGTAAAAAGGGCATTTCGTTTAGTAGACGAACTTGAATATCTCGTGAATAAAGGTAAGTTTTACAAAAGTAGTCCTCTTTAGTCTTTACTATACAAAACATCTTCGATATGCCATCATAAAACGCTTGGATCAAATTTCGTTTTAAGCACTGGACGGAGAAAAAACAGTTTAAAAAAATTAAAGTTTTTTTGAACGCGAAAATACTGACCAACGTGGAGGTATGGAAACATTTTAATTGCATAAATAATATTCGTAAACTATTTCTATAAGGCTAGCCTCAAGTAAAGTATAAGAAAATAAACATGTTTACACATTGAAAAGTATTGGCCAAAAGTAAAGGAAATATAGTAATAAGTAATATAGTACAGTTTACTACGACATCTTCATATATACATATTTACACGAACATATAACACATTTGCTATAATACTACATGATATTTCCAGTTGAAACAAACAGTGCAGGTGAAATTAGATGATAACCCATGAAAATTTTGTGGTATTTTGAACATTGCGTGCACTGTCAGAGATGATCAATCATGGCAGTCACCGGAACATGATCGTGACCAACTAGCCCATACACGCACATTGTACAGTGATCACGCAGGTACACAGGACTTCCCCGTTGCCGAAACAAAGGCATTTACCGGTCGAGAACAATGAGCTCGAAGTAAACAACTGGCACGCTAACTCATGTTGGAGGAACTAAAGCCAGGGTATTTTTGTTTTTCTGGGTTATGAGCGGAAATACTTAAAACTTAACGCTATGTTATATATCAAACTGAAGCTCTTGTAAAGCTCTATTGGGTGTGTGATTTTCAATCTGGCTGTAGCCAAAAGGGAAATTTGTTAAAAATACAACATTTTTGGTCATTTTCAGCAGTTAGTTTGATTAGTTTTTGTATTTTTAACAAATTCCACTTTGAGTTACAGTCTTGGAATTTACACACCAGATAGAATGAAACAATGTATACAATAATACAAAGTTCGCGCAAAATTGAATGAGTTTCGGACGAAACTCCGGTGTTATCACATGGTAGGTACTGTCACTGCTCAGAAATGGTCTATTGCCTTTTGCTTGGTTGCGAATTGGGATATACTGTACTGTATTATGGTTGGTTGAGCAAGGTTGGACATACGTTTCAAAATCGATTTCATACCCGAAAATGCCAATCGCATGCGATGATAAACCATTATACAAGTAAAGTTACCAACTATTAACTCGAAAAAAATACAGCTCATTTTATGCATTATTTGTAATGTTGAAATGTTCAAAATACCGCAAAATATACTGGGTGATGCCGGGGTAATGTGTTTATATAGAGGTTTAGCTGAGAGTCATGTACCGGTAAGTCAGGAAGATATGACAAGTCATGTCTAGTTTAGCAATGCACTGTTTGTTTCTGGAAAATTGAAAACTGTGTGAAAACTTCTACCTAATCTATTTTTATGTACAGTATTACATAGAATTAACTAGTACTGTAATAATAATAACTAATAATTATAAATACATTATACTATCAATATACACTATCAGAAACGTTTGAGGCGACTCTTACTCTGTTTTGAGCCGATGACCTCCTTGTGTTTGCCTTTTTTTGATTTTTTAAGCTTGATTGCACATTTGCCAGTTTTGTGATGTTCATCAATTCGATGTTGGCATGACTGGCAAAACATACCTTGGCATTTGTCACACTCGCACACATCATCATCAAGCTTCCTTGAGGGTGATCCACAGCTTGGACACTTCACCTTTTCATATGTAGATATGATATCAGTTTTGATTGTTTCTAGGGCTTCCTTGTTCCTCATCGATTGTTCCTGCTCTGGTGTCCAAAGAGTGTTGTTTTTGGAGGAGAGGGGTGTCCGGTGAGGTATTTTACGCTCTTGTTTTGTGCGATGTCCTAGATTTTCCTACAAAACATAGATATTTAATGAGTCTGACAGTAACATGACAACATTGTAGGAATATTCCATATTAAGGCAGATTGAGGAAATTATTAAAGACAGAGACATCTGCCAAGAGAGCAGTGGTCATCAAAGGCATTACATAAGTGTACCACCACCCCACAGGAAAGTAACCCCCAGAAATATTGTAAATGTAAATGACAACACTGGTATTACCGTGAGTCGATTTTAATCAAAAGGCAAGAGAAATACATCTCATGAGTAACATGTTCATAAGCACTTTAAGTATTAAGTCAAATGGCTTGATTACCAGTTGTTCTCCTACCTTTCCTTTCTGTATGACATATTGCTTTCGCCCATGTACAAACAGATCAAGCCTCGGAGAAGCCATTCTGTCTTTTTTACAGACTCGTCTCCACAATTTGGACACAGATGCAACTCTAAAGAAACAACAAATTTGGACAATCAGTTTTTATAATTCCATGATTATATTTTATAGGGTGTGAATTTGACACTTTTTCCCAGTAACTTTCTGTTGTTCAATACGCTATATTGATATTTGATGGAGTTATTGTATATTTGTATGATATTGGCAAGTGGCAACATTTGCCCTAGGCAGTATGGTTCTTTCTGTAACAAAAAATCCTCAACCTGCAAGTGTGCCTCTTACCAATCATTACTCAAAAAGGTAATATAGGCTGAACTGTTAAGGCTGCCTACACCTGGAACTGCCAACATAAAAATGTGTGTGGGGGAGTACCCTAGTATGCACATTTTGCTTGCAATATTGTTATTTGTAATTTGACGCCCTCAATCACAAGTAAGCATATTTACCTTTGTAAATTTTTGGGTTCTAAATAACAAAATATTTTTTTGCATATTTCTTCGCAGTTCAGGTTAACCAATTCCTGAATAAAATCGACTTTTTTCTCCCCCATACGGTGCCCAATGATCATGCCCATGTCACAAGCACTTGGCCTAATTGGCGTCGCATATTTTCGGCTTTCTTCATCATCGTCAAATGTTAGTTTTGTTTTTAATTCTTCCTCGCCGCTGCTGCTATCACTAGAACTAGAATAGTCATAGTTCGTCTCCGTTATTGGATGCACAGCTGGGTGGAAAATGCTTGCATTTAGATCTCGGCATTGCAGCGGTTGCCTTGGCGGTTCTTCAGAGCATGGTGTCATGAAAACCGAGCAGGCTGGATCGTTGAAATGCTTGCTTAAAGATGGACTGGACATCGCTTCGTGGTCTGTAAATGTCCTTTCTGTTGGTCTGAATTTCGAACTACATGGAGTGATCATCATCATGGTGGTCGACGAAGACGGGTCTTGCTCGTCAGTACAGAGGCTACCTTTCCGAGAGCGACTACGAAGGCGGCGTTTCGTCGTTGCCGTTTCTTTTATGTAGTGCTTGACGAGGGATTCACTTCTTTCTCTCTTCTGCCTGGTATCAACCGTTTGAGGAGGACTCAGGACGGCTGCTGAGCTGTAATCGCCTGGGTCTAACATGTTGAATGCTTTCGCTACCGGCGTAGCATTGACAGACATTTTCTCCATAAAATGGGATAATGTGTTAGTTTCGTTAGCTGACATCGAATAAAAGTAGTTGTCTACTCTAGGAAGTAGATCCTGGTAAAAGACACTTCCACACAACTGTGTTTAGCGACAACTTTATGCAATCGAAGAACTCAGTTTGATGTCGAATTCGATGCAATGGTTGCTTTTGAATTTCGCTGCGAGAACATAACATAACCACCGCCAAAATATTGTTAACCAATCAAATCACCGAATCGTTTTGCGAGTAACCAATCAAACCACGGGAAGGTATTGCGTCTACCGCTGCCTCAAAAACTACATGTATAGCTGCCTCATAAGCGCGCGGTGAATGAGATTCCCGCGTTTATTGGTAAGGCGCGAAGTGCAAGCTACGCTATAAAGGAACAATGAGGAACAATGGTAGCCATGGTTTGGATAATAAAACTGTTAATGAGCGTCCACTGGTTATAACGAGGCAATTTCAGCAGAAAAAACAAAGGTTATCATTAAAATCAAGAGACTATCACTTCTCGTTTTAATAATAAAAGCCCATTTACTTAGAAAAAGTATATCAGGGATGAACAGACCTGTCAACCTAAAAAAAGTAATACAGGGAGAATATGCTGCTGACCACTTTAAAAACCTGGAGATTTCCTAAAAATCCGGGAGATTTTCTCTTTGACGCCATGTTTAATATTTCCAATCCGGAAATACATATTTATTTCTGAGATCCTATGTTTCCCAACTTACCTCACAGTGAACTCTCATATCCCTAAGTTACATAGCATTTGTTAATGGTTGGTACCTGTAAACATTTCTAAACCTATTTCGTATTTCTCTTAATTTTCACGTATTTACCGTTTTGCAAAAGCGTTTTGCCAGTTTTATCGGCAGGAAATTAGTATTAATTACTAATTTCCTTTCTAACAATTACAACACGCAACCGGGAGAAAATACGTGCAAACCGGGAGACCGGGAGAAGTAATCCCAAATCGGTGAGTTGACAGGTCTGGTATCTTTTTTGTTGAAAAATGTCCAATACCTTGAAACTTGTAGTTGTGATCAACTCATCAAGATGATCATCAACAATATTAATGGTAGTATTGATATCAGCAATAAATAGCAATATAAGCTTGTAAAAGTAGAGTTCAAAAGCAATTGTAACAACAATTGTCCAATTCTTGTTTGCCTTATACGTTAAATTATAATAACCACCAATTGCTTAAAGTGCCTATGACACGAAAATTTTTATTGTCTTGTCTGAAAGAGCTCGTAAAATTGTTTTGTAAGTTATTTTACAGGATTTTGTTTACTTGCT
>JAOTOK010006673.1:5062-25083 GCA_025770025.1 Virgularia gustaviana
AAGTCATAAATCTACATAAAATACAAATGATCGTTCACTTGTTGTTTAAACCGACGTCCCGCCGCTCCCAAAATACTGCCCAACAACGCAGCTGTTTTGGCTTTCATTTGCGAACTGCTGCAAATGAATGTGCAATGATGCAGTAGTTTGTATAGACTGCTTGTCTGGCACCAGAGAGTGTGATCGCTTGCTGACGAAATATGGGAGCTTATACGCCCATGAAGTTGACCGTTTTGTACCACTAATCTCTATGAATCTGATTTATAGGGGTCAGTGGTTTGTGCAGTTATATAATTATTTTTCTTAGCGAATATTGCTTATTATGATTTATTGCAAATTTAGAGTTCCACTAGTTTTGGTTGGCAATAAGAATGACCTCCATATGGAAAGGTAAGACTAAGCCAGGGTAGATACTAGTGTATAATTGCTAGTATATTGTCAGGGCTATAAATGCTTCAGTATATGACATGTTTTTCCTTGTCAAGTTTCCTAGCTTGTCCAATACTGTAACTGGTTTGCTAAGTTTTACACAAGTGTACTTATCACGAATAAAAACTTGACGCTTTCCGACGTTTCAAGTTGTTAAACGCCTTGGGCCGGTTGCATAAAAGCGTAGTTAACTCTTAAGTATAGTCAGTGACAGAGTTGGCCAATCACAGTCATGTATTTCTGAGTTAACTATGATTTAAGTACGCAAAATGTGGTTAAGTGTTTTATACAACCGGCCCCTGGTGAAAGTGTAAACCAGTGTAAACCAGGTCAATTGGTTTTCCAGTAATTTTATCAAGAGCGCGGTATGTTGCTTTTGTTTAGAGAAATATCATTTGAAGCTGGAAAACAGTTAGCGGACGACTGGAAAGCATGCTTTTTTGAAACATCTGCCAAGGAACACAAGGTAATAATACACTACATTCCAGATATTATCTAGCATCTAACGTCTTCAAACGAAGATCATAGGCTTCCAACGAGGATTTTCAGGAAAAAATTATTAATCGTGCGACCTTCCTTTTGCGATCGACTTGTTTCGTCTCGTGGTATATGAACTAGAACGGATTTGATTTGGTTCTCGTGAGACAAGTGAAGATCGCGCGATAAAAATAAAGCAAGTAGAAATCAACTTTAAGATGGTTGTTGCAACCTGTAACGGAAATCTGGAGCTTGAATAAGACGTCGCTCCACAGTCAATATATAGCATTTATAGAAGACTTTTGTCTTTTGACAATGTTCTGCGTGCTCACCAAGATGGTATCACAAGCTAGGACTTAGGCACAGCTCAAGATAACGCGGTCGTGATACCCCAACTGGGCTAAAATTACCAGTTCAAATGCAAAGTACTGCACCGTGGGAATTGATCGAAATCGTGAAATTCGTGGAAGTCTTGGGTCTTCGTCTGAAGCAAATATCGTGTTATCTATTTGAGGCACTTCAACAGACGTTTTAAAGGAACTTTGTCATGCGTCATGTTTTTGTTTTTTAGAGCGTGGAACAAGTATTCTACGCAATGTTAAATGAAATCGAAAAACAACAAGATGGGCCAGCGGAGAAGAAAGACGATTGTAACATTCTGTGACGACATTTTAGGAACCATGACATTTTACTAAGGGCCAGTCAATGCGGGCGATTTTTGTTGTGATATGCGCGGTCTTCTTTAACAACCTCTGGTTGATGGTGTATGACGTCGAACGGATAGCAAGATTGCGCCAGCAGATAATTGCACTTTCCACTTATATATTTGGTTATTTATTTGGTATTCGACAGAAGCCAGCGATGTTATTATCGCATAAGAAATCGCATGTTTGAACAGGTCATGGTGAACCATATACAATCATCTTATACATAGAACCGATCACAAACTGATAAAGGGGTTTGTACATCCAAGGACCGTACATAGAAAAGTTTAGTTGTGCGGCGAGGGCAGTAGACAGCATCTAATACAAATGTTTGCGTTAGTAAATTACTCAAGCTTGGTTTCAACTTAATTAATCACCCTAGTGTATAGAGGTTTTTCACGGCGGCCATGTTTGTGGTCAACTTTAGAGTGCCGACAAGGAATATGCAATCATTAAGGACGGCGGTACTTTGGAGTTGACCACAAACATGGAAAAAAATGAAAAACCTCTATATTACTTTACCGTTTTCTTTTGTGGTAAACGTTTTACACCCAACGGGATCGTTCGCTTGAATTTTTTTTATTACCTTGGCCTGCGTGCATGGCAGGCCGTAGGGGTAAGAGTGCGGTCTTGAATTGTCCCAACCAGTGATATGAATTGTATAGTAGGTTTCACGGTAGCCGACATCATCTTGTATCCTCTCTGGACCTAACTAAATACAATTGCCATTAAATGAAATGTGATTTCGATCCCGAGAGTATCTCACTGAGATGGGTTGTTCTTTTCAGGTGAAGTTTCTATTGTGTTTAGTACGGTCAAGTAGAGCAAACAAGATGGCGTCGGCTATCGTGAAATTTTTTTGCTCCAGTCCTTTTTCCCAAAATGGCGTCGAAAATGTAGTTTAAAATTGACAATATTAGTAATTTTCCCTCATGTAAACACGCCTGAATTTCCTCGTATATAAAACAATGACAAAAACCTTTAAATAAATGTTATTAGAATTAAACATGTTAACACAACAACCGAAATGTTATTTGCCATGAGCGTGTCGGAACATTATTAAAAGTGGAACAACACCAACATGGCGGCCATGACGTCATGTGAAAACGCTCTATAATGAAGTGTTGGGGTTTCAAAATTTGAAGTCCTTTGCAGACCGTCCCCCCAGTTTTTATGTTGGAGGAAGCCCTTGGAACATTCGTAACCCTGAGTTCCTTGCTGCACTCAGGGGAAATGATACCAAAAGCAACAACTGATCCGCATAAAACACCGATTCGTTTAAATAAAAATATTATTTTATCAACAAATTTATGTCGCACTAAACGTCTTTAAAATCCTGAAAAAGTTTAGCCATTTTGAGACCAGTATGTAATAGGTCTATTTTGCTTATGTTCACAATAATGGCGACAACGACACCTTTAGGAGGAAGGCACACTTCACTACCGTTACTGGCTTCTTTGACGTCATTAATAGATTGTGGTGAGATGAGAAGAAGACTGCTTGCCCCAACAGCTCCACCTTAACAAAGAAAACAAGTGATATATAAAAATGGTAAATTTAACCTTGTTAACCAGAGAGCTGTGACATGCAATAAATGGGAGCGGGGGAGTTTGCGGACCTAAATCTTCAGCTAAACCCTGAAACAGTTATCACATTTCATGCCGAAATGAATTAAATCTCCATGAATATTTAATGAGATGCGCTTGTTTGGTTTCAAAAACGTCCTTCGTCTTTCGGCCTCGGGCCGGTTTTGGGACCTCGGCAAATATACCTCCAAAACCGGTAAATATACGGACCTCCAAAACCGGTAAATAACATATTATATTTATTTTTTGGCTGTTTAGCAGCGGGCGGAATCCTTACCTTACTTGCGATCTGATTGGCTGAAGCAGCGGGCGAATTTTTCGATTCCACCGTCCAAAACGTACCGCGATGACGAGCAAGCAGCCTAGCGCATGCCGTCAGACATTTTAAGATGTCCCATGTACGTGTTTTGTTTGTCTGATTTCGTATGATGACTATTATGTGCGATGTTGTCAAATTTGACTACAACCCGACTTATAAAGCACATCCTCCCCCCCCCCCCCTTCCTCCCGTTTCGCTCTTTTTGACCGTGTCCTTCTCATTGCATTTTGACTGTGATTGACATTGGCAACGCTCACCCGTGTGAAAAATAGTTTTCGATTCATTTCTGCAATAACCATGTTCATGTTTGTTCGGAAATATCATCCAACCTAAGCCATAGCCGCATTTCTTACACGCTTTCCCTTCAGTATTTTTCACGATTTCCCACGACTCAGCCATAGTTTTGGGAGACAAAACACCTAGAATAAGAAAAAGAGTTTGTCCTAAGTTTCTCTTACAGTTGCAAATTATATAGTATAAGAGTTCTATGAGACTTTTTAATCCGGAAAAGAAATTCATATCTCGCTGGTAACTGCAACGCCTCCTCCGAGTTCCTTACTGCTTCCCGTCGCCGTTGCGTTGCAGTCGCCGGGACGTAAGGTCCTTTATTTTGAAAGGGATATTCGTACCAGGGAGTAATCCAGCTGTGTTCGGTTTCACGTCTGCCACTTGACTGGAGTAAAGCATAGCATTTCCAAATTTTACTAAATCCTCAGTTGTTGACAAAAATCCACCTCCAGCAAATTTATAAGAATTATCAACGTACGGAGTATTGTGCAACCGTCCTTTCCTATCGCGAATGTAGAACCTACAAAAAGACAATTCTCATATTATTCTGTTTTTATTATATACAGTACATCTCATTTTGGAAACGTATATTCAATTTTAGTTGATACAAACTGTTAGGCTTGTAATTAAAAGCCTGGGAGGAGCTCCAAATTGCTGACTCATCATGAATTGGCCGGGAAATGGCGGACCGGATATGGAGGTTCTCAAAGTTGAATTTCTTCTCTTAGACAAGTGCGTTCGATTTAATTTTGATATATGCACCGAAGGTTTTTTATAGCAAAAACCATCATTGAGATTTCGTCTCAGGGCACTTTAAGGCCTTGATAATCCGCCCAAAATTACTCATACTAGCTTACCTCCCCCTTCCGTAGATAAGTTTATCATGTAGCTCAGCTGACGTGTGATTCATATCCAGTTCTTCAAATAAACCATTCATATACTTTAGGAAGTTCTGTTTCGATGCCGTTTCGATTACAGCACTAAGTAAAGTCCAACCAAAAGTCGTGTACAGATATTTTGAGCCTGGCTCATGAACTAAGGGATCATCTTTAAACAATGATAAGGACTTCTCCACGCTATCGTAACATTCCTACAAAAATATTAAATTTTGCTTATCAAAAGTTTCAATATATATCTCGAGAATAAACCACGTAAAAACTTCTACAAATTGAATATATATAGTCCTTCATTTTAAATTATCTTCGATATGCCATCATTAAAAACGCTTGGTTTTCGTTTCATGAGCACTATAACAAGGCAAAAATAATGAGGTGTTCCATCGCTGGAAAATACATATTATATACGTACTACATTTTTGGTAACATTTGCTCGTCAAAATCCTTTCAAATGGGAAGTTTTTCCAGTTGTTAAATTGACGTATCTTAATGTGACAATACAGTGTTCACTTTCCAACGCCAAAGTACACGATGTAGCTGAAAATGGCAAACCTTGATGTAGTATTCTGGACCATAATCTTGAGCTTCATTCAACCGTGTTCCTTTAGCCTCATCTGGAATGTTCATTGAATTAGTGATTTAAAAGGAGATACAAAGCAGAATTCGTCAACCGCTTTGAGCGAAGAAGTCCAACTGGAATTAGATGATAATTAGGGGGCTTTGGGGCTGCTTATCCAGGATTCAGCGAAACCGCGTTTTGATATATTGAAATGAGTTTGCGACTTATGAAGCTAAAACAACTCCTTTGACCTTTATAACCACTGTCACGTTCATAAGGTTCTGCAGTTTGTCAAAATCGTTCGCGTTGGTGATATATGTCTGCTTTGTGCTACATTACGTTACCATGTTCAGGTAAGCGCAGTTTTACAACAGAACAAAAATACATCATGTGTGGACAAAAATACAACTTGTGCGATTCCCGGTGTGTAGGAGCACTGGTAGGACTAGGACACTCCATTGTGCACATGCGCAAATTGCCCAGATGGGACGGCCGCATCTTTAACCAATCACGTGGTCGTTAAGCTGCTCAACCGAGGATGACGCGTTTTCAGCTGTAAACGTCGGATTAATAATGGACGGTAGCTTGTAGTTGAAAGTGGATATATGTAAATTTAAAGTCTATTTGTGTTGCTTTGTCAGAGTCGCGGCAAACATTTTACTAAAAAGCTTTTAGGACGTCGTTTAGTTCAAGGCTTGAATTTATTCCAGGTTATCTATCGTTGATAGCTTCCATAAAAAACGTTAGCGGTCCGGTTGAGCGTCCGGTTGCGGGAAAACCGGATCGCTAACGGAGCGATCTGATTGGCTAGAAATGATGGATACCGGACCGCTAAAAAATAAAATCATTTAGGTTCAAGAACTTTGAACGGTGTTTGTCATAAAAATTCTCGGCAGTGGCGGGGTAGACAGCTCGCAACGATATATGGTTTACGAGGCGCCACCATTGTTTTTAAATGAAATCTACACTAGTCTACATAGAAAATTAAGAGCCACATGCTAAGAACTGAGATGAAATGTTTTTTTGCATAATATTTATCAACCGCCATGTCAAGAGGTAGGAAAAATCGTAAATATGTCACTCAATTGTATAATGCTATCCAAGAGTAAAGTAGAAGAATAAGAAGATCATGTGATGTACCTTTCAAACCGTTTTCTTTGTTTGTTTTGTCTGAACGTTTCTTGTAATGTCTGATACCAGCCAGATGGGAGAGCAAATGACGTATTGTTATTGTGCATTCCTTTGAGTTAATGACTTTGGCTGGGAAGCTGGGAACATACTTTTGCACTGGGTCATCTAAGTTCAATTTCCCTTCCTCCAGCAGTTTCACTAACAAGGAAGAATGACCATGGGAGTCAGCAAGACCAACTCCCCCCCTGTCAAGACTAGTTAGGGGCTATATAATGGACAAGTAAATAAGTTTATGAGAGGAATCTTTTTATGTGTCCCAGTCGAGTGACTGCAATAGAATGCATAGGACCTACATAACCCATAGGAAGCCCAAGAGGAAGCTAATAGCTAAGAACATGATTGTCGGACATATTATTGAATCATTATTAAGAATGACCGATTTGGAGCCAATCTACTCAACCAATGTTAAAAAGATTGTGTAATTGATACACAAATTTAAATTAGAAAACTGTTTTAGCACTACATAATAAATAAAAAATATTTCATACTAATAGCTGTTGCAGTGAGAGGTTTGCTGATACTAGCAATCCTCATAACTGTGGATGGCTGACATTTGACATTGTTTTCAATATCGGCATATCCAAAGCCTTCACTCCAAACTTTGTCTCCATCAACACTAACAGTTATCATTAGGCCAGGACATCCTTGTTCTTCTTTATATCTCTGTATCAGTGACCTTGCCTGTTCTATTATAGCTTGTTGTGCTGAGTCACTGATAGTTGATTGCACATGACCAGTCTAGATATCACAATTAACATAATATCAAAATTTAGACAGAAATATATGACAAAGGATTAACCAGATGTTGTAACTAAAAGAAGTTTTTACAAATGCTATTTTTAAGCCTCAAAATTCAAAAATTTTTGCTACAGTGCCAACCTCCCGGGTTCAGTTAGCATAAACAATCATCGTCCACTTGCCTCTTGCCAAAGATTTCATGTCAGACTCCTTGTTTCTAAAGGATTTGGCAGTCAGTACACCCTCCCAAAAAGCAAAATTGTTACCCCAAAATGGAATGAATGTGGCATCTTGCCTGAAATATTCTGTATTAGCCTAATTATCAATTTAATAACAAAGAAAAATCTAGTTGGTAAAATTTGTTGCTAATTAAAAGTAATTCATTATACATCGGAGCTTTTGTATCACTATGCAATATACCAAAAGTTTCACAAAATTTTGGTTTATATCAACGTTCCAGACAAGTAATAAGTCACAAAGATACACTCTTATTTGATACACCTTGTATCTAATTTACATACCTTTTCCCTCATTGGCTGTAATTTCGTACAGCTAAGATTTTCTTTGCTTTCACATTTAACTTTATCATATAGAAATATTCTTTGCCTATTTAGCCATTGCTTAACTGAGCCACTGTCCGACAGCAGTCCCAGTACTGCAGTGCCCCCTCCAAAAAAGGCTGCCATCAGATACCTGCTTTTTGAGGCCATTGAACTGATTGAACCTTAGGTGTGCTTAGCTTAGGTCTTAGGTGGACATATGTACTGTAGCTGTTGTCATTTTGGGATATGAAATCGAGCTAACAAACCAGTCATAAGCAGTTATCGAGATATGATTGGTTGAACAAGGATGAACATACCCTTGTGGTTCGATTTCATACTCCAAAAAGACAATTAGCTAAGCATAAGTGCATAACGTCCACTTCACATGGTTCCACGCGATGTAAGCAACAAAGGTGATGGCAAACGCTTTTTAATACCACAAAGTTACAAACCCAGAATTTATTAGCCAAATACACTATACCGATATAAATAGGAATAATAATTATCTCGTTTATTGAAAGTACTCGCACGTACACCCGCGTAGTAGTCTCGTTCCCAATGATGAGATTAGAGTATAGACGGACATAAAGATCAACTCAAGATGGCGGCGGAATCACAAACAGCTAGTTCACAAGCTCAAGTAGAGACTAAAGTTGCTGAGGAGATGCTAACAGGTTCGTACCATTGTATGTCTTATTGCTCAGTGAATATCTGTAATAGTCATCCATGTAATACTTGACGCTTTCTATCTACTTAAATACTGTAACTACTAACTGTGTCTCTGTGTATTGTTATATAATATATTATTATATGGTTATAAATGCATTCAGTTTCACTCAGTATAATGTAAATGTATCATAATTTTGTTATTTTCAGAGACCAGTGAAACCAAGGCTGAAAAAGAAAAGCCAAAGCGAACTGAAGATTTATGCTGCTACTCGCAAAAGGAATGTTTTCTTGAAAAACTGAAAGGATTTGATTTTTGCCATAAGCACATCCTGGAAGATAAAGCAAGTCCTTTTAAACCATGCAGTTTTGTTTCAAAAAGTACTGGAAAGAAATGTCCAAATCCTGCACCAAACCTTTCTGGCCGGGAGAAGACGTAAGATTTGACAGCAAACAGCACAGTCCTTAGTATTTTACTCGGGCTAACGTAAGACAATTTTACTCGGCAACAGGGAAGGCCTTGCCGACAATGGGTTAATTTAATTGGCTGTCAACATCTTAATATCTATCTTATTAACCTGTTGACAGCAAACAGCAGTCTTTAATATTTTACTCTGGCTAACACCAGATGATTTTACTCGTCAACGGGGAAGGCCTTGCTGACAATGGGTTAATTTGGCTGTCAACATTAGCCACAGATAAACAATACAAAATTTGGTTTTTGGTTCTGTATACTGTAAATGATGCCAAGATTTTCTATGTATGGTGTAGTATTGATGTGGTTTGTTTTTCAGTTACTGTTTAATTCATGGAAGAGATTCTGATCTTCGCAAGGCAGTTGAAGAGAGATCAAAGAAACGAAAAAGAAAACAAAGTGAGAAAAGTGAAGCTAATGAACATGCAACTGTTGCTAAGCCAACAAAGTATGCTACCAAGAAACTTAAAACAAATGAAGGTACTGTGTATGATGCATTTTATCCATTATTTTACACCATACTGATAGTCAATAGAGTAGATGGTCTGCAACCTTCAAAACAATTCAACAGAACTAATTGACAATAGTTACTGTACGTTAAAGACTGCGACTAAATACAATAGTCAGGTGATGAAAAAGCTGCATAACATTTGCATAAACCTTACTCAATGTAGATAATTAGTTTTATAAATTTTCATGAAGTTTCCAGACCATCTATTCTATTGACTATGCTTGCACCAATCTGGCCTGCTGACACTATAGTAATATTTTTCTGTTGCGTACCCACATAACAATAAATTTAGGCTAGGTTGTGTCGCATTGCCACAAGAATCCTGACTAGCACCAGTAGACTGAGGCACAAGCCAACTGTTTACCTGCATTACATCATGTAGACATTAGCTGATATTTTTGGATGATCAGCATTGTTATTTGAACTAAATTAGAAGCCCTTAGAACTGCAGAAATGATTGATTCTAGGCACACTACAAAACAAAAACAAAATAATTGACTCTGCAAACCAGGTTTATATTCTACTAATTAAAAGCACCTTCTCTGAGTTACCTTCCTGTCATGAGTAACCATGCTTCTCAAACCATACTTCTCAATGTACATGTACTAACATGAACTATTAAATCAATAAATATGTCATTCTTTAAGCAGTAGATGACATTCCCAGGAGAGATGACACGTTACGTGTTGATAGTTCATGGCACGGGGACCATGAAAGCGATACAGAATCGCTTGACAATGAGATTGATGAACCATTGAGGTAAGTACAAGTTTACATCGGAACTACAGTTTCATCACTGTGACCTCCATTCCTTAAATGATGTCAAAACATTCACCCATACTCCAGAATTTTGTACGAAGTTTTTCCTTAGAATGTAGTAAATTTCACATGTTTGTTAATGGACGATATCTCGAAAATGATAGGAGATTATTATAATATTATCTAATCTTTGTAAAGTGGGTTTGAATGATATCCTTGCTTACAGATTGACTGCAAAGGGTAAGAATGTCAACATTTGAATAATAAACTTTTTACTTATTTGACAAAATAAATACGCTTATTACAATCTTACTGAGCATGATTTTCCTCATTTGTCATCTGTGAGAAGCATCAGCGATAATGAATAGACATTTGGGAGTTTTATTACATTTAGTTTTATTTTTCAGTACCTTAACTTTGTCCATATATTTTAATCGACTTGTTCTCTCCTAGGCATGCCGGGGTGTGGACTGCTGAAGAAGTGACAAAAGTGTGCCGTGATAAGCTGTTACGACTGCGTTCCTTGTATATGTCTCAGTTTGAAAGATTAAAACATGTTTTTAAAAAGAAGCGAAGAAAATATATTTTGGCAACAAAAGCCCAAGAGGAAGGTACTGTATCGTGGAGGTGGTATTAAACAAAGTATTTCACACTGGCTATTATGAGTATGGTTAAATAAAAGTTATTATATGATGACGATTTGTGGCCAGGGTCAGGTTTGTTTGATTAGAGGTAGCATTAGACAGTATGATATTAGGATTCGGACAGTGATATAGAGGAATGGGTTGGACAAGGCAGATATACGCTGTCAGTGTAAAGTCAGGGTTAGAAGTGGTGTTTAGCTGCTAGGTTCAGGGTTTTAAAGAAGTTGGGGGGAGGTTTATGGTAGGAATTTTTATACTAGATCATCGCTATGCAGACATCCACAAACAGTCAATCGGGATCCGGTCGGTGTATTTTGCGGAATGGCGGAACGCCGGAATGGCGGAACGCTGGAATGCCGAAAACTTAAAACACAAACTAGCTTCCTGCGCAAGTTAAACTTAAACTTTTTGATAGAAATTTTGTTTTGATAGAAATTAGCTGAGCATGTATTTGATTTTTATTGGGATTTGGGGTATACATTTTAAATAAGCACATGTGATCTGAATGAAGAATGTTGATAGAGAGTCTAGTGAATTTGATAAGTAATTATACTAGTTAAAAGAATTATCGATAATAACCTTCTGAAACTTATAAAATATCTATTTTAACATTGCGTTTCTTCTTCCTATTCCAGCTGGGACAAAAGTGGCGAAGAAGACTGTTTCTGCTCTAGACAATGCAATGAAAAGTTACAATAAACGTCACAGGATTGACGCTCTTTTGCATAAACAAAGCAAGGAAAGACGCCTAGCAGCAGGTTCAAAAGGTCACCATCAAATTCCTCCTCATCAACGCTGTACACACTACTTGGATGGAAACCGTTGCGTCCTAAAAATCATTCCTTCAACCAAGTTTTGCAGCAAACGTATCCTAATACCCCCAATTGATAATTCCGTGGCAAATTATTATATAGGCTGTCGAAAAAGTACACTACATCTTGTCACAGAAATTACGCATTCTTACCAACTTGCATTAAATATTAAAATAAATATGATGCCACTGCTTACATGCAATTATTTCTTTTGACAACTCAAGTTTTGCATATAAGCAGATTTTGCATATTAGTGGATTCGGTCCCCAGGCTAATAGTAATTTCAACCTCTCATTGTAATCTTTCAATTGTAAAAGTTTGCATATCACCCAAAGGTCAGGTATTTCCCAAAATTATATTGATGACTCCTTAATCAAAAGCCGAGTACATATTTCGTTGCTTATTACATTTCTCCTTTTATTTCTCCTTAATACTTGCAAGATATATGCCATGATCCAAACCAAGTTCTTTTTCATCCTTGTTCTCATGTACAAGGCGATGACAAGATGCAATGCGACACACCAGTACCAAACGTCTTATCCCACGACAAATGTTTATTTCATTTACCTCACGACAGTTTAGCATCTGATGCTTTACAAGAAAAACTGGATAAAGCAAAAGAACTGCAAATGTAAGCATGTACCTTCGCCTTACCTTATATACAGTAGAGGCTCTGCATCGTCACGAGACCAATTTCTTAAATCTTAAAAGTGAAAACTATAAGGTTGACAGTTTAACATATTTTGTATATCCCTACTACCTCGGGCGGTTCAATATTCTACAATGTCAGGACCGGTTGTATAAAACTCTTAACTACATTTTGCGTACAGTTAAATCGTAGTGAACTCAGAAATACATGACTCTGATTGGCCAATTCTGTCACTAACTATAGTTAAAAGTTACCTACGCTTTTGTACAACCGGCCCCTGACGTCTGCATAAATTTTAAACACTGTTAATTAAGCAATACATTTTCCCGAACATAAGACAGAAAACGTAGCTGATAGTCTTTAATGCCATGACTACCATTATAGCGGTATTTATTTTTGCTAAGTGTAATGTTAAGTCACTTAAGCGTACCATTTTATCGTTTGAAAACGTGGACGGGAGATGAAAAGTGTTCCGAACAGCTGAAAAATAACCCGCATACTTCACTAGTAAGATGTACTAATTGTTCGTTGGGTGGATTTTCCATTGTGTAGTACAAAGGCTGATCCAGCCAATAGACAATGAGTACATCGTATTAATGACGTATATACAGTGTGACAATCCCCCTGTAATTGCTTTCTTTCTTTTCATTTTGACCCCAAAGAGCGAAAGATAAGCAAAAAGAAGAGAAACGAAAGCTGGAGCTTCAAAAGAAGGAATCTACAGCGACAATTGCTGTGAAAGTACCAACGTGTCCACAATCCAATATTGATGCAGCAACTGCTTCTCCTAATTTATCAAGCCTGGCGTCCGATTTGCAAGGTGGAAGTGTAGACTCAGCCGCTAACGCAAATTCCGTATCAACTAAAGATCCGGCTTCCACCATAAACAATAAAACTCCAACTGGAAATCCTACAATGATAGCTGGCAACTCATCGTCAACTACTGATAAATCTGTTTCAAAATTAAATACTCCACAGGTTGTAAACGTGTTGCCAGCAACCACGCAGCAGGCGTCCGCCTTGGAGGCATCAAAGGAAAAGACGGCGCCACCCTGTGATGTGCCATCGGTTACGAATAAAGAAGACAAAGGCCCCGCAATGAAGTCGTCCACCAAGGAGACCAAGCAGACACCCACTACGGTCACTCAACGCGATGACCTCGGCAAGAATAAGCAGAACAGCGAAACTACCAAACAAGTTTCTGACGCAAAGGAAGAAAAGATTGCTGATTGTGCAAAAGATGTTGCTAAAATAAAGGATAGCACTTAAACCAAAAAGCACACACGAGTTGCATGTTAATATGTATATAAACATTCTGGATGACACATCTTGTGAACAACTATAAGTATAAACTGCATAGTTTCCCCATGAAAAAAAATCTGGCTTACCTAGGACGCTGGGACAATAAAAGGCCGGGAGTTCAAACTTGCGTAAAAGGGTTTTCTTATTTTTACAACCGTGCTTAAACACTTCATTTACGATAAAACCATGACATGTAAATTATATATATATTATACATATATACTGCATGCATACAAATTATATCGTCTAAACTTGATACAACCGCGACACATTTGCAAATTCACGCGACGTTTCTGTCAAGACTTCCAAAATCGTCGACAGTAACGACGAATAGACCCAGCTAACTAAATTTTAATCTGAACAAGGACAAGGTGTCAGATAAGTGAAAAAGAGCGTCTCAGAATTAGTGAAACTGCAATGCTTGGTTCATATTGTTGCTCACTGGTTCTTATTAATTCCCATGTCCTTGCTATAAAGTAGGATTTTGCGATGGTTCTATGCTCAAAGATAAAACAGTACGTTTCATCTACCCCAACGTCACGAGAAAGAGGCCAAGTCGGTTTACGGAACTTGGCAATTAATAAGTGTGCAAGTAGCTAACAAGAACACAGGATCGAACGTTATACTTGTCTCGTCTTGTTCACCCTAAACATTGATTTCCAAGGTGGAAGACATTAAATTGGCATCAGTAGACAAAACGATAATTTTAATGAATTACCAATTTCCTATCAGTTAAATCCTGACAGCGTAGAGGACTATAAAATAATCGTTGGGAGCCCCAGATTCAACAAGACGGTTGCAGTTTGAGGACTGTTTGTATTTATGGTTAACTAAACAACAGTGGACAACGAACAAAAATACGCCTGAGTTTTCCATTGTGGCTGGCTGGTAAAAAGTGAAAAAGCCATGGTCAAAACTCAGCCCTTACGACAGGTTTCGTCTTCTCGAATCTGAGGCTCCCGAATGCCGCGTACGTACAGAATAATCTTACAAGATCTGATGAATCAAATAACACCAACAAGAAGTATAGATCTTAGAGTTTATCAGTCTATCTCGTACATTATATACTGTACTAATATATTGCAAATGTTTTGAATTCCAGAACTATAAGGAATATCGTTATTTTCTTCATACTTCTATCTCGCTATATTCTGCATACAAGTCGTTCAGAAGTAAATCAGGTGAAGAAATTATTCTCCTAACACATTAATTAGTACACGTCTAGGAATTCGATTTTAGAGCAAACGTGACGTTGCTACAATTTATATCACGGTAAACAATATACGTAGTTATATTGTATATATAATATTCTTCTATTACCAGGATATCACAGCAATTAAAACCTTCATATTCTTGGGTTTCAATACGGTAACATTCCCGTACAGTTTGGCTGGGCTAGGGGCCAATCGTTGAATTGAGATCTACTAAAACCTGATTGTCAGTACAAATAGTGTAAAATAGTTATTTATATAACAGCTCTCCGATCATTATAAAGCCTATATGAAATAATTTAAAGAATACAAAACAGTTATTGATCCTTCAGAGAAATTCTGACTCCACAAACAAAGTCACATGAAACCCAAGAATAAGAACATTTTTAGGTTCTTAACAATATTCCGAAAAAATGTATTTCCATGGATTGGAAGCTTTGATTGTATAGTTTCTCTCTTGTAAAATATTAATTTATTATAAATACTGCAACAGTAATCAACTTATACATAGAGTGTTAATCTAACTACACAACTTCAAAGAATGATCATCACTTGCTTTAAAAAATACTCACGCACACACACGATGTGGGTCAGCCTTGGGGCCTGTGCTTTCCATGGTCCCGATTAGTCGGGATTCAATAAAGCGTTTAAGCGTTTGAATGCATTGAAATAAGTTAACGCGACGACTTAGAAAGTCAAAACAGCTCTTATAGCAATCCTTTTATATGTTGTAAGTCCATAATTTTGACAAAATTGCTCAAGCTGATGAATATACCTGTTGACTCAAGCAATAAGGACCTTTAGATTGCGTTAACAGCAAACTGCAAAGGGAAAACTTCATATTCCATCTGAAGTTAAAGTGGAACATGCCCAAACATGCCCACCATGCACTATTGGTGTAAGAACTTCCCATGTTTTGGAGTCATTCAATTGTAAATAATTCTTGTAGATTGAATTTTGTCGATCGCCTTAAACGTCTATCAAAAGGTCCCCCTATTCGCTGTGAAAGGAAGATTTTACTAATGGACGTACGCAACTCATGATTTCAATCCATCAAAACGCTTGTACTGAATCCCAACAAAGCAGGATCATGTAGCTATATTATTCAGCCTCTTAATCAGATTTTAAATGCCGCCTCTGCGTCACGTGGGTGGGGGAGGAGGTGGAGGTGGTAAACGTGGTGGAGGGGGAGGAGGCGGGGCGGACTGGTTCTCTGTAGGTAAGGGTGGTTGTGCAGGCGTGTGATGTACAGTTGTCTTCTCTGGCAACTTCGATGGTAACTTGACCACAGGTAACCTTTGGAGTCCGGGAGGTGAGATGAAGCCTTCCTTGGCCGATGTCATGTCCTGTTTTGAATCACTCAGACGCGGCGCAGTCCCACTACTTGTGGGCAATGGCGGCATCTCTGGTTTCGGTTTTCCGGAAGAAGAGGTTCGTCTGTGACGATCACCGCTTGATTTCTTCACATCCAATGGCGAGCCACTGTGATATTTGTGAGATGGTTTAGTTCCGGAGTGCGAGGAACTATGACCATGGGGTCGTTTACTATGATGAGGTTGACCATGACTGTGAGATGAGGAGGTTTTAGATGGCACCTTGCTACTTGAGTGATGTGTTCCTGGTTTGCTCGACTGGTGGTGCCGCGATTGAGATGAAGAGGAAGGTCTCTCGGATATGGAATGACCATGTTTCATGTGAGAATGCGAGGACGAGTTCGAGTGCATTGTTTTTAATTTTTTCGAGGACGGCAACGAAGTTTCATCCTGTTCACGATGTTTATATTTATTGCTCCCACTAGGCTTGCTCTCATGTTCTCTGCTAGTTCCTGAACTCTTTGCCTCTTTCGTCGACACTGCAGCCGTCGTTAGGTTAGCGTATTTCGTCGTCAGAGGTGGTAATGGTGGCAATGTTACTTTAGACGTCGCGGTTTCAACAACAGCCGCACTACTGGTGATTGTTAACGTTGTATCGGTGGATTCTTTCTCACCATGTTTGTCAACATTGTTCTCGATAGGACGAGATTGAGCGACATCTTTCGACAAAGTTGCACTACCATGGTTGGAACTACTGCCGGCTGCGCCTTTCGATGAGCTTTCTCCTGTCGTCTTTGGTTTATGATGACCACCCTGTATACAAAATCACACATGACACATTTATAGAACCCTATCAATAGTAGTAGTTCTCGAGAAAGGGACAATAAAAACCACAGACTACGTAGTTTTTGCCTTTTCATTTTTGTCGGTGTGACCTGTCAAAATTGTATCAGAAAGACGAATAGCATACGAAAATACATGTAAATCCTTCGATAAGGTTGAAAAGATAACGTTAAACATTTCGCCAGTCAACTAACAAAATGTGTGGTTTTTAAAATACTCGTTATTCGTGCACAGGATAATGTATAGAACGTTTTCACAAATAAATTTGCATTTAGTTATTTGCTCTGTTGAGCATCAGAGCTTTCATTTGATGTAGAACACCAACATGGCGGCAATGACGTCACGTGAAAACGCTCTACAAAGTCTAATTCCCCTGCATTCAATCATAAACATTCGATGAGAAAAACATGATCAGCAAATCCAGCTATTCCTCAGTAAACTTGACTAAACCAGAAACAACAAGAAACTTCCATATCGTAATTATGTGTACATGCATACATTTGCGCAAATGCGTACAAAGTTGTGCAAACTTTGATTCCGGTTTGTCCAAGTTGGCTGGAGCATAGCTGAAGTTGCCGATCCATTTATCCGTATTGTGTGGTTACATTATATTGTGTGATTACACACACGTCTCGTAAACATTCCCGTTTAGCTAAAAAATTCGATAAAACTCACCTTGTAAATGGTAACTGTGTTTATCCTTCGTTTTAACCGACTGGGACAACTTTCAATAATATTCAAGAATTCCTCACATATCGCTGCAAGTTAGGAAATGTTAAGATTATTTTAAAGTTTTTCAATCGCTATAAAATATCCCAATACCATTATTTCAGGTTCACAAAAATGTTGATAAATCTGCAGTAACCATGACTGCACTCAAACGGAAGAGAACATTACTAAACAGTGTACTTAGCGGAAAATGGCGCATATTATGCTAAGAATGTTTTCCGTGAGTTCTTTTCAAGTACCTGGTATCATGTTTAACACAAACCTGAGTAAGTTTTTAAGCTCTCACGCATGAGCTGTTCCTTAATAAAGGACTTGTTATATTTGTAACTTAATATTTGTAAATTTGTAATTTTGCAACCGTTTACTATAGCTACGTTATTATTATCGATCCATTAATGAACTTCGAAGGAAATAAAATTGAGGGTGTTCTTTCAATAAGCATAAAGTATGCAACAATAACTAACGATATTTACTTTTAAAAAGCCAAACAAGGTCAACATGACCATGCATATTCAGTATAAGAAAACAACCAAATATACAGAACATTACACATGCACACTTACAGTCCAACAGCTGTTTAGTCACCGACGGATCGCCGTATTCCCACCAATCCTTATTGTCACTTGAACGTGGAAACTATACGGGAAAGCAAGACAATCACTTTTAAATACGAAATATTTAAAATTAATTAATTTTGGCGATCTCCTCTTAACAAGTACCCACTGGGAATCCCACGAGTTAGTACTGTATATATGCAGTACGTACATGCACTATAATGTAGTTCTGTATATAAAGTAAGAAGGCTTGTATATAGCTATCTTGCATCACCTACTTTATCGGGTATATACACGCTGTCGGATAGTTCAACGTACCTCCCAATTAGACCATTTACAAGCCAAATGAATACAAACACAAGCAACCACTGCTGGTCTGTGTTGAATGCAAAACGATGTGAGATGAAGACTACAGAAATTATAAAAACAACAGTTATTTGTTGTATTATAGCTATCTTGTTATATAGAAACATCAAAACACGAACCTACTGTATATATAGGCTCATTCATTTTTCCACAACAGATGTTCACATGTCAACTACATGTTCATATGACATGATTACTGTTTCCAAAAATTCGTCTCCAATCGCTTTGATCCGATCAATATTCCCCCTTAATTGTCGATTAAAGACACTAAACAATGAAAATCCCGGTAGGTAATATTCCCGGGTTCTGACGTCATACTAGTCATTCGTATTTCGGCGCTACACTATAATAAGAAATTGGGTGGGTACATACTTTTCCTAGGATCTACAATCGAGTGCAAAAATACTTGAGACACTTTTTAGCACCGTGCCAAAATGACGTTATTCCAAACGCACCACCCATACTAACTTTGAGACCCCCCTCTTCCATTCAATGTTGGTGATAACAATGAAAAGTGCTTGGCGACATAGAGGCATCATAGCTAAACAACATTGAACAGGGTTTAATTGTGGACACTCTATTATTATGTATAAACAACTGAATTGTCTCAACAATTTTGCACGCGATTGTAGCACCTTAGAACAGCCGTAAAGTGGTCATCTATGAGGCATGTTGTCAAAACACACTAGTGGAAACGATGAAAAAATGCCCACTATGACGACACAACCCCGGGACTTTACTTTGGGCCATATTGTTTCCTAAAGTATCTCTGGAAATATTGATTGGATCAAAGCGATTTTTAAATCATTGAAATTGTCTTTACGATATGAGTGTTTGGTAGAAAAACGGTAATCATGTCATATGCACTTTAATATATATATATATATAAATCAACGGGACTCGTCAAAATCCCGGGCCATGTTGTTCTTTTCGAATATCTCCAGAAATATTGGTCGGATCAAAGCGATTTTTAAATCATTGAAATTGTCTGTTCAAGGCGTATGTTTGGTGAAAAAACCGTAATCACGTACACAAGAACAGATCTATTTTTTGTGGTGTTTTGAATTTTGATCATTCAACGTAACTCTAAATCAAAACCTCATTCAAATCTCTAACGCCACCCTTGACACTTTTAGTCACTCTTGTTATATTGCGTCAGAACGATATGTTGGAAACAAACCTCGCCTCGGTGTATAGTATGTAATCAAGTGGCATAATCATATCGGGTTATAGGGACGAATACTTTTCCGCGTATGTGATAGGTCTATACCATTTGATTACATACACCAACAGGGCCGTCGCTAGGGGGGGGGGGGGTGCGAGGGGGTGTCACGCCCCCCTGAAATCGTCTTGTCGGAAAATCCCGGATTTTTTCGGACAATTTGGCCTTTTTGGTTGGCTGGAAAATTGTATGTATTCAAACACAACTCAAATAGTTGAAGCATGCTCGTGTTTCCT
>JAOTOK010006674.1:0-13392 GCA_025770025.1 Virgularia gustaviana
ACTCAAAAGGACCAAACATTTACATGATAATGAAAACAATTGACAAAACAATGTAAAACGGCTCCTTTTGAGTCATCTCTTTTAGCCTCCACATTCAAAACGGCGTCGCAACAGGGTAAATGGCGTCCCCCATGGGTGGGACACGACTGACTATTGAATAGTAGGGTAATCTATGTCTACTATGCTATATACGTCTCAACGGGAAACTCTAAACATGACAAAGTACATGCATGCTCGTTATCTACTGAATATACAATATTTGATACTGTTTGGATTAATCTATGATACAACATGAAACACATATAACCAACGTTGCAATAACTTCGACAGCTTTATCCAGACGGGATTTTGTTAGACTTTGATACATAGTTAGTCGACTCTCGTCACCACTAAAAACTGACAGTTTTGAAATTGTAGAAATCATACACGAAACCGTGTATCAGATTACACTTTCGTTCGTAGTTGTTTAACGTTTTTGAAATGTTGTGTCCAAGACGTTGGTTGATATCATAGTGCCTCAATTTGTGACGAGATAATGTTGATTGGGTTGGTGATGGCAAATCAAAAAGGTTGTTTTAAGTGATGTTGCGTTGCTCTACAAGACAGGGATAGCTATAGCTTTGGCATAATGGGAGAGGGCGAGTGGTTAGTGTCACAATTTAATATGACCGATAGAAAGGGCGTGGTCCCCCTATTGTGCCCGATACAATTCTGGACATTTAGGGCCTCGTTGGGTCCATTTTAGTGTCTTAACCTTCTTTATGGTTGATTTCTTTAAGTGTTAAAGATCAACCCTTTTCACATATTAACACATTTCGAACGAGGTAAACAGCCTTCCAAGCGCACTGAGTTACTATTTATATTTTAAAATTTCATTTCAGTGTTCACAAAGTCACTTGATCGACGCCATCAACCTAGTATAGTAGATCCGTGAGAAACGCGAAATATAGCAGAAGAGCGAGTGTTTCTTAACTTGTTCTACATATCAACATAACCCTCGAACGAATCCAAATCCTAACCACACTGCTAACCAAAATCTAACGGTAGGCAAAGAATGACCCCCTGCTGCCCGAACCCAGTGAAATCTGGTTTAAACTGGAACTGTAACTCCAGAAGGTACTTGAAGGCAATGTATTTTAGTTTTCTACATTTTGAGTAGAACCACGTGACACTGAAAGTTGAGCACTATGTCAAACTAAAACTCATGACTGAAATGTACGTACCTAGCTACAATGTATTAAATTCCAACACCATACCCTCAAAGATAAATACTTTATAAGATATCATGACAAATAATTACTATAAATTTGCCTGTTTTGTTTGGTATACCGTTTAATGCTTTATGTTTCTCCACAAAACTCAAAGAAAAACCAGAATTTGGCTTGAAGTGTTTATTATCTGCAGTTAACTTTCAAGTTTACTTACAGAGTTACAGGTAGACATCAGCCTTTCCAAGATGCAAACAGCATCAGGAATCGATTACAAAATTCGGGATAAACAACAATACGTGGGTAGGCAAGTACAGACTGTGTTGGCGTTATGTTATTTTTGTTTAACAACTCACGAGTGGTTTGAACGCAATAGTTTATCTTGATGAGGCAAGGGGAATCATGCTTACCAAAGTAGTACTTGCACATGTCACTTGTTACAAACAAGTTGATGGTCTAGTTTGTAAGAAATAATATCGCACGTTGCAGTGAATGTTTCAGAAAGTTTGGAAAGTAGATCAGAAAAAATAGTCGGACATATAAGGCAACTTGCTGCAGCCGGAGAAAATGTTAAATGAAGTGTTCTGAAAGATGCAACTATTAATTAAATTTTTATGTGGCTTTGACTAAACAAGTTTATTTTAGTAGCTATAGTTCGTTGAACCCTCACAAAAAACAACTATAGTCTGCAAAAACTCACTCCTGATGTCGCAAGTAGCGATACTTTGCACTCAAACAAACCTAAATATCTGCGAAATGAAACAAGGTAATTAATTTGAAATCTATCATTTGAAAAAATGAATAAATATAGTCTCGTAAAATGAAGTTTTGCGAAATTTCTAATTCACGCCAAAATTTGGCGAAATACAATATGGACATGAAAAAATTCTGTGTCACCCAGATGCTTGTCACCAATGTACACAACATTTGGTCCTTTTTAGCTATAAAATAACAACTTCTACTCTATTACGGGGGATTTAAAAAGTTCTGTATTGGATGCTCTTGTCAAAATAAATAGCTAAATTTTTCAAAAAGCAGAAAAGAAAACGTTTGTAGTTGAAAATTCTCAAATATTGTTGTTTTGTTATATTTCGATATTGTCAGTTTTGTCTACACCACTGCGTCCAACATGACAGTTTTAGGAGAAAATATTGAAATTAGATAGCTAGAACTTGTCCAACAAAGTACTAAGTTTGGACAAAATAATGTGGGATGCATTGAAAAATACTTAGTGTTTTGAAGCCGAGAGTTGTTGATGTCAAAAACAATGTAATATCGTTCAAGTGAACAAACAAGTTCGCCCACATTAAGTCAGCTGTAGCAGTCCTGTTAATATTATCGTTCATCCGGTACAGACGACCAAAACCATATAGCAAAGTGTTTGTGAGTAGCTCAAAAAGGTGGGTATAAATTGATAACAAAAAGAACAATTAATTGAAAAAAAATTAGTTTGCTATCTTAAATTTAATTTGTCATTTTTAATGAATTTGATTAAACTATCGTTAGGATCCTAAACGGGATCTTAAAGGGTCCTATAGGACCCCATAGGATCTTGTACAAGATCCTACAAGATCTTACACATCAGGATCCTACAGGATCTTGTCTAGGATTTCTACCAGGGTAACTAAACGACCTGATATCCCAACTCTTGTATGGACAAAGAATGCACAATATATATATGCAACCTCAAAAAAAACATCAGTAATCAATAATATTCAGTAGTAATTTTCATAAAGCGTAATGGCTTCTGTTTAACGTTGGCTTTAAATATTGTAACGCTCAGACACAAAAACAATTAATTATTTCCAAAAGTCACCAAATCAAGCTCGCCTAAGTCGACATTCAAGAAAGATATCTTTACCGCGTTTCGGGCACTGCGGCTTCAAAAAACCCTAAATGTTTTTTTTTTATTTCTCAATGGTGAATGCGCAGCTGGACGTTACAGTTAAAAAAGTTCATCATATTCTCGTAACTTTGCACCAGTATGTTTTGTATAAATTGCTATAGTTCGTGCCGTCATGGATGTTTTTTTCTTGTAACAGTAGCGGACCGTTTCCTTTCCTCCAGCTGTCTCTTCCCGCCACGGGAAACACACGTAAATGTTTAAAATATCCACAAATCCAAAAGCAGGGAAACAGTCCACAGGCACGCATGTAGGGACGCAATTAATCCAAAACATCTCGTACAAAATGGATTTTCCAATTTAAACCAGTTATATGGACGGGAAAGTGTGAACATGTCTGAACGCAGGATCAGCTGCCAGGCTTGTTAGATGCAATACGCATCGAATTTAGACATCAACAAAAATAAGCTATGGACATGACGTTTAAAAACACATCAAAAACCGCACGCCGCCAAAGCGCTTGTGTCATAACACCGCATTCCGCAGAAAGGTTTGGCAAACGACTCAACGATACTGGGTTTCAAACGCGCAGACTCTTACGTTAAGCCGTAACGTGAGTTATGTCTACATCAGACAAGCGGTGTTCTCCTCTTATGACAATATGAGTCATGACTAACGCATCCGATCGTAACACATTTTTTTTATACTTTACTTTGTCTAACCAGAAACTTGTATTATACAACAGTACCTAAAACAGTATTCAATCTTCATCGCTTACCGTTTATATTCTAGGTCTAGTCTATCACAATATTCTTGCCAATACCGAAAAGTACATGGGTAAAATATGCTAGTAATTCCGTTGGTCATAACTTGTACCAAAATGTAAAACAATTCTGCACAACTTTTATCATTATACATAACTACAAGTCCAAAAGACACATAAAAATTCCTTAATGTTAACAAAAAGAAACAACCAATTTACTTAGAGAGCACTATTCTGCGGGTTCATTAGCATTTTTTGCGTCGATGTTTTGCGAGATTTGCACAATATATCATAAAGGAAAATCGAGTACATGAATAATATCATTTAATAGTTTTATCGCAATTGCGCCTCCCAAATCCCTGCCTGCGGTTCAAACGCACGCAATATAAAACGTGTTTATTACACAAAAAGTGCAATTGATAACTGTACGCACCACGCCACCACACACATGCGCCATCACTTTTTACTAGTCATAGACGCAAGGCTGCTTCGCACAGCCCAAAAAATCTTCTAAACAATAATAAAAAATGCGCGCAAAACACACACAATTCCCACCAATTTTGAATTAATTGCGCACTGCTGGTTGTCATTCACAGAAATTTGCGCAATTCTATTGAACGTTGCGCGCCTATATTCGCGCGAATTTATGTAGCATTGGCGCGCAGTTTATGCAAATTATATACTACGGTGTTAAGACTTTTGCGTATTCAGGTCAATATAGTAATAATCCGAGATACTTATAAGATCGAGCTCAGAATAAGATCGCGTGATTTGTGTTTGGCTGAAGGCCAACGCACTTTTCCCGCACAGAAGCACTGCGGGTATCAACCTAGCCTGGTGATTCTCAGCAGTGTGGAAACCAAGCGAGTTTAGGCTAAATAAAAGTGTGTTCCGCAGTTGCGCGCTATGAGGGATGAAGTCCTGGCTACGGTATATTAAGATAAGCGGAAGAATCGGTCACAACGCTTGGGCTAAAGACAATTGTGAACCGGACATGCTTTGTAGCTAAGTCAAGCACATCGTCAGGAAGGTGCGAAAAGAAATGCCAGGCAGATTACAATCGCCAGATCCGGATTAGTGATTCTTTCTAGTACATCGTGTTAATCGGGTACTTTATCATTCGCTTTGAACTCACTTTAACGCGCACTGTTTTAAGAGTTGCACCCATTCACCACCAAGAACGCATCTTACCGCAGTAGAGCTACCCTAAGCTAGGCCGACCAAGGCGCCTTGTAATCACATGAGGCGTTTAAGCACATCTTCGCATTACCTTTTCGCTTAGTATGGCTTAAAGGTTCTAGCGTTTGCGATGGGATAGTCGATTTCCATATCGGGTGTCTAAAAAACCGAACCAAACCTCAACGCGTGTTTCACATATCAACTTCATAAACCTAATTGCTTCTGATATTACGAAATACCAGGACTATAATAAGTGTTGAGTGTCACCCTTTGTAGTCCCAAGAAAGGATTGCACTATACGAACAGAACTATAACTCGGACTTCACATATAGCTTTGAGGATCGATCATCGAAATAGATATACATCGAAATCAAATCCATTGGTAAGATTAGTGTAAATTCTCAGTGAAGTAAGTCGTAGCTTAAGGGATTGATTGTTCCATTGTAAAAAGGGTGATCCAAAAGAGGTACTCAGACCCTTAACTTGTTTTAACTTCAACAAGACCATTGATTCCGGCAATTCTTACTGAATTTTCAGTTTGTCTTTGGACAGAGGTGGAAATACGGGACTTCAAACATTAAGACATCTCGGAAATCAAGGAAAAATGACATTTACCTCAAATAAAAACACACCGAATTTATACTTGCTTATCGTACAATTATACTTCAAAAGACTCAATAAACTCAAAATCTGAAACACACACTGATATTGGATTCGTTTCTTGTAAAAAAACACACCGTGTACAACAGGCAGACGCACCCTGTACAACAGGCAGACGAGTGTATAAACAAATAAACTGTCGGCACAGAAAAGTTAAAAACGGAAACATCGAAAAAATATAAACTGAAAAGTATACAAGCAAAATTTCGGTTATAGCGGTAATATAACAATAGAGTTGATGTTCGCGGGCGGATATGGCTTTGGCAAGAGCCAAATTCATTCTAGGCCGAGCGAAGCGAAAGTTAAAATGAGCTCGAGAAGGGGCAATGCTGGCGATGCACCCAGTTGCAATGCACCCAGTTGTTCATTTTAGGTATCTGCCTTGCCCTGGGTTTTTGAATTTTGCGTAATTAATGAGCTTACTATAGTCCTCATTGATTGGCTAAAATCAGCATATCAACAGTGAAGGCAAAGATTCGCTTGCGTGGCAATTAATTAACAGAATACTGATAGTTGATCAGCAGTTTGGCCTTACGCTCACAACTTCGCGCCCACTGATTCAATTTGTACAAGCAACTATGTGATCTTAATTTCCACACACAGTCTACGAAACTAACCACCTGGTGTAGGCCACTGTAAGTTGGTAGATGTGTGTATTTGGAAATCACAGTGATGACGAGAATGCCATGGGATTTCCAGTTTAACAGTTGCTCTAGTGTTCCTTACTAAAAGCTATACACGTTAATTTAATTGCACCATTCAATCGCGTGACGCGTTTGTGGTAGGCAACGGACACTCGAACATTTGATTGGCATTTATCGTCGCGTTATTACGTCACGGCCATTTGACAGCGACGAATTCCTCTATAAATAGCGGCGCGCGCTGCAAGAACGTGCGATATTCGTGTATTTACAAGTGACTAGATCCGCCCATCCCACACACACAAGCAAAGTGTAAAGTGAAGACAGTACGAGACCGTACGTACACCTCCTAACGATTGAGTAAGGAGCGCGCACAAGTGACCACTACCACCAGCAATATGATGGCCTTCTACCCCAGCCCTGCTTACGCCGGTACAGGGAGCTACCCGAAGCCCGATCGCGAATGTCCAACGCAGAATATCAGCTACGTCCGAGGTGATGCGGCAGTAGCAGCAGCATTCACAGACCGTATGGTTCAAGCGAACGCTACGTTACAAACAACGACATGGAGCAGTTCGGTCGTGAACAACCACAATACCAAACAAGTAGAAAACAATAATCGTTCGTTGTTTTACTACAATGAAATCCCGCGGGATGCTGCTGACCAAGATCAAATGTACAATTGGTACCATACTGTCCCACTAACCCATGATGGCTACACACAAGACTTGGTTTACACCAAGGAAAATATTCAAGAATCGTTCAGCAGAAAAGGTGAGTCATTCTATACATCATATAGAATACTTACACAAAGAGTACGCGAAATATGCTAATTATATTAAAATGCGCAAGATTTTCCCATTATATAATAGTTTGCGTGTTTTATACTTTGCGTGTTTTGTAGTTTGCGCATTTGTGAATATCGAAGCGCGCCCAAGATTTTAACCCTCTCAAAATCGGCGCTGGCCACATAAGCTGCGACACAGATCCAATATAGCTGTGCAATTCACTAGCCGTATGTGTTACTTGGGAAACCTCATATGAACCGCCGCGGAACGCTTACCGCGGACCCCAGCACATGTGTGCACTGTGCCCTCACATTGTTATTATCAGGTCGTGTTTTTTACAAAACAATCACAATGGGCATAGTACAGTAATAAGTATATGCGCGATCTCCCGTGTAAGTAATATATCCGATAATCTCTTGTCGTCTCATTACACACGTTCGTTTACCCTCAATTTTGAGATTCACCAGAACAGGCAAGCTGCCTGACTGCCAGGTTGACTTGAATACACTGTACCAGGGGGTTGAAAGGTTAAGCAGATGAGCTTTGAAGTTTTTTAATGTGACAAATCCAACGTAAACTGTTGGTTAGGATATAGTTGCTTGACGCAAAACCTCTGTCAGATTCTCTTGTGCATGCGGCGAGCGAAATTCATTTCCGCGAGTAAACAATGCGTACGTACTGATGACTCATCAACGATCATGCTGAAATCAAGCGGTTTCTCTTCTCATCCGGTACAGATACGTTACAACGCACTCTTCGAGCGCAAAGCTTGCATGCAAGGGGCACAGCTTGAGCGCGTATAACTCAAACGATCTGCACCTATGAGTGCACTTGACCGCTCACTTGGATCACAGTAGATTTACAGAGCGTTTATCCTGCTAAGAAATCCGACCACTTTCATACCAGCTGTGCGTAAACTGCTAGTTACACTTACTACAAATCGCGAAATCAATGAACCTACGCTAGGTCAGGGTACCACTCATACTTGTTAACAGAAATCGACATGCAAAACTACGTTCTGTAAGAAATAATTAAGTACATAGGTTCGCTTAGGTATAATTCGGTAGTGTACACTAGTACCTATCTTTTGCCAGTGTTAACTGAATCAAGAGTTTTGATTTCGGTAAAATTCGCATCATTTAACAAAGGTCATTCATAATATTATTAATTGTGTTTCCTCACAGTGTGGGCATTAATGTCGGGCATGATGTCAAATGTGCGGACAGCAGCAAGCCGTGTCCGTGATAGCTGGCTATAGCCCCGAAGGTCGTATGCTGAGCAAGCAAATGTTGAGTGTTATGCGTATAGTGCCGTAGGGGAAAACTTCGTTGATTTATACATGCACGGCTGCATTTTCCTGATAATAAATTAAGATACGTTGCTATAAAATGACATGGGAAAAGAAATAAGATCCAATCACGAAACATTGCGTCAATTATTCCTAAGAATATAAACTTGAAAGCGTTTATCAACATCGATTTTTCGGGCAATTCTCCATTATTTTTTCGATCACCGACAAGTTTTAGCACAATAGCGTGAAAACCAACCGGAATGACGATATCAACGCTACAAGGGAGAAAGTATAGTTCCTATTTTGAGGCGAAAATGACGCCTATTTAGCACGAACTTGTTTGACCGTTGTTCCAAAGTGTCAGAGCAGTGACCAAAAGTCAGGGAATCGCCATGTACATACAGAACTACAGAACAATTTGCCTGTTCTCCATGTAGTCTTGAATCCAGACTTAAAGTTTTTTAAAAAATTCGGTTACTTAAATCACCTTTTATATTATAATCCTAGCTTTATTTAACGTCCGCAACAGTTCCATACCTGTCATCTACGGAAAAAGGGATTTTATCATCCTTAACACAGCACCATTTGTTATGAAGGCATAGAAACTCATGCCAACTTTCGACATGTGGCACCCTTATACTACAATTTAACCATGCCTAACACACTTAACAATTTTACTACACAATATTCTAACCTCGGTTGCACTACGGCGGAAACTCGAAACTTCATCATAGATGCAATTAACCTTAGCCTACATTAACTGTGTTTATATGACAAAGATCGTTTTTGTAAGTCGATTGAAAAATAAACTATATCGTAAGTTGTAAAAGAAATGCTATGGAACAGAATGTTAACTGAATTATCAACATAGAATTAAAGTGGAAACGTTTAACGAAAGATAAATACAAGAATCCGGTTCAAAGGATAAAAATGAAAAGACATCATGTCATGATGGTAAAACTATTGAAATAATTTATCAATAAAGAACATGACATTTCGTTACCAACGTGCAACATTTTCAATGTAAGGGAAGCACAAAATGGTACCATATTTGTTTTCTAATACAATTCATTATTTTTCGTAGTTAGCGAGGATTCTTGACCAAAATATTCACCCATAATGGATATCTTTATGAGCATATGTATGCAGAGTTATGTGGACATCAGCAATATTTGTTACGCATATAGTGGACAAAAAGACGGGTCTTAATCTGATTGTTAGTGCGATTTACAATATTCTTATATTGGACTTGAGTTGCCGGCGAAAGGTTGAACTAAGTATATTAAAAACTGAACTTTGATTTAAACAGCTTATTAATAATTCATGAGCAAAACACAAATCACTCCGCAGTACCATGTCGGTGGTGTTATATGTGATGAAATTTCATCCTTAAATTTAAATAAACATTAAACTATGATTTTCTCGACTTAGAGAATCTTAACCCGAAAATTACAACGGTAATAGAATAGTATCAAATGCCAATAAGTCGTTTCTTTCCACAGCAAACAGCAGTCTTTTAGTATTTTACTCTGGCTAACGCCAGACGATTTTACTCGTCAACGGCGAAGACCTCGCTGACAATGGGTTAAACCATGCATTTAAAGCACTCGCAATTTGTACTTTAGCAGATATAAAATGCAAGAATTGCGAGTGTTTTAAATACTACATAGAGGTGTAAAACTGTGGAATGATTTTCGTGATAAAATAATACACAACATTCGCCACACTTTCCTGGCCTTGCAACATCTGGTCATAAATGTAGAAATTGTCATATTTTGTACATGCATGGTACAATATACTTACAGTACACGGTACAGTGTACTTTGCAACTATTCAATATCATAGTATAAATATAATTATAATCTGTACTATATTTTTGGTTCACTTAATTTTCCTAACCTTAATAAGCCCCGATCCGCTAAAAAACAGCATCGTTTGGGGGGATTAGGGTGTTTAAATAAAACCTTTACACGCGCACAACAAGCTAACTTAATAAACTTTTGAATTTCAGAAGAGTTGACCCCTCACTAAGGCTGAAGCTTGGCGTAAATATGTATTTGAGAATACATTATACAGGTTTCTTGTACATTACCAAACAGGTCGATGTCGTTGTAACATGAGCAAGCTTTGTGCTTCCTAACAAGGTTTCGTGTCTGAATTAATCACAACATTGCAGGCGATATACCTTGTGATATAAAGGTCGTGTCACATGGTAATACTTGTTCATGCAACTTGCCTCACAACAATGATCTCAATGCATGTTATGAGCTAAAAAATCACTGATGTACAGCGCCGTGTATTATCGATGTGGGATTTTGTGGGTTGAGCATCACTTGGGATCAGTATTGCAAGACAAGTTGCATAAAGTAATTTCTCCGTGTGACGGAGGCTTAAAACTTGTGGGCAAACTGTTTTGACGCCGGCATCGACAATTGCTAAGCTAGGCATGCATACATGAAGCACCGTCGCAACACATCAGTGCACCTGCGCGAAACCTTTCCTTCGCATATCACTGTTCCTTACATGTGGACAACATTACGCGAGCGAGATAGCAGTTGTGCCCATATTGTACTTTCTTGTAATGAATAAGCTGGACAACCTGGTGTATTAAATCAACATATGTGAGCAAGCTGGTTTACTTTGCAGTTTCCGCAACTGTGTGTTCTAGTTTTCATCCGCAACTCAACTGCGTGTTTATCGCTTCCGACCATAACTACGTGTGTTCTAGTCCTCATTATCACCAACAATTAATTGTAAAATCACTAACAACAACATGATGATTTTACCGTTAAAGAACCCAAAAGCACAGATGCCTTGAAAGGATATTTTGGCTATAAAAGCTGCACATTTATCTGGCTGCACTCTTCATTTAAATCTTTGCGTAGTTAATGTGACCACTGCATGACAATTTAAAAAAAACTTAAACAAATTGACACGCTGCATACAATTAAAATAAGATAGTAACACATCCCAGTAATTTATGAAATATTAAAAAGAAATTTCGATATTCATTTTCATTTATCATTATTGTTGCATATTATAGACAGATTACCTCCTATGAAAACCATTAACTATTTCTGTTGAGATTTGGAAATAGTATGTATGTACGTTGCTTACAACTCTTAATAGGCTACTGTGTTTAAAGAAATCAAATAGCAATAACGAGATCAAAGCTAATCATATGCACAAGAGAAAGCTTGCCGAGAATAGCCTTTAGCTGTGGAAGTTACCTATAGCTAGCTAGCTGTGTGGATTTTTCTGACAACATTTCTAACAATTCACACTAAATTGTCCTAATTCCCGGGCCATTCATTATACAAAGCCAGAACAGTAGCTACAAAATACACAACATTACAAGCTGTTTAACACTTATGATTTATTAATAGTGGCTTTTTAATTGAATGGTGCAATTAAGGGGGGTCAAAAGAAAGACGACTGCATACATCTTTGCCTCGATTGCATGAAGAATTTCAGCTCGCAGAAACATAGATACGTCTCTTATCTTTTGTTCGGCGTTGACACAACATGTAACCTAGATCCACATAGATCTTAAGACGTGGTGAAATCTTGACAGATCCCTGCTTCAACTGTCAGGATTGAACGTCAAACGATGGCAAGCAAAACTAATATGGCCGTTGTTGCTACCGCTCTTTACTTAGGACCTCGGGGGTTTCACGAGCAGGAAAGCTGGCTGACACATGCAGGAAAGTGTTACAAAAAATGCCATTAATGCTTGTTAGTAGGACTGGTTGCAGTGCCGATCACCTGTTTGTATATACAACACAACTTCGACGTTCCATCGTTACTAGGAGCAACCCTTTAAAACACGATCCAACTCATAACATGTCAGGCTAACAGGAACCCTCATCGAGCTACCAGGAATGTCTCTAAACTGAGTCCAGATAGGCATTCCGTGCGCATATGGCTATCACTTCCTCGCTTGCGCGCTACCCTACAAACAATGTGCGCGTATGATCTGATTAACCTTTTCAATTACATTCACAGTTTATGTTCGGGCGAATGAAAGGTGACCACGCGTTCGTGCTATTTTTCCCTATTAGTCCTTGTTAGTAGCGAATTAAGCCCAAGGCACCGCGCGTTGCTGCAGCAAACCAAGCTTGCTTGCTTGAGAAAAGTCTTAAGCAAACGGGCATGCAGATAATATTAATTTGCATAATAAGCGCAACCCTTTTTTGCGCTAATAAGGACAGAAAGAAGCACTGTAAGGAAGAATTAGCATCGCGAGCTGTTCAAGCGAGATAAAGGTGGCCCATAGAATTTTTTAGCCGTTGTGCGTCAATGCTGATTGTAACATACTGTGGGGTCACACACATCGCTTGACACTGCAAAACAACACCACTCACTAGTTTATTAAAGATAATATTTTTTGGTTACGCAAGCAATCCGTATATTTATCAAACTCGTTAATAAATAGTTCACAAGCAAAAGGCAAAAGAAGTACATGTTTAATTAGAGTATAACCTTATACAGAAGTTCCAAATATCTATTTTTTAAACGTAATATAAAACGATTATTAATTGAGTATGTTTGGTAAGTAATTTACAAAATTCCTGTCCGTTCTGTATCGATGTACAGAAATAGTCGTGCATTGTACTCGTGTCTGTTAACAACTGCACTTATACAAAAACGACCACTTTTGAAATAATACATAAAGAATGCATTGTGTCCTGAAGGGGGAGATCAGTATTAGTACCCTCGTTTGAATCAGTGCAAGCATTCAATTAAACATAATTCTTGGTCAAGTTACTTGGTCATGTAGTTGTTGAACCACAATAGCGATACTTATCAAGTTAGCCAAGTGGTTGATCAGGTATAATTATAATAATCGTGTTATTTAAATCAATATTGATATAGTATCATAATTATAAAAAAAAACCAGCGAGTGTTGCTGATAAAGTTGACACTAATCATGTTAGAGTTCCTCATTGGGACTTCATCATTGCATGAAGCAGACAAATTTTATTTTGCAGCTTGATAATAATAATAATAATAATAATA
>JAOTOK010006896.1:0-13375 GCA_025770025.1 Virgularia gustaviana
AACAATTACCTGATGGGTAGCGTGTTTGGATGGCCTGATCCAAACACTTGGGATGTTTCTCGAGTTGAGAAAAGCTTAGAAAACACGAGCCGAAGGCGAGAAACATCCCAGCGTGTTTAGATCAGGCCATCCAAACACGCTACCCATCAGGTAACTGTATATTCTAAATGCGGACAAGCTGGTTAAAAATACAAGGCGCAGCCGAGTTTTCTTTAACCAGCTTTTCCGTATTTTGACATTTAGGTCAGAACTCTTACGAGTGTCGGAAATAGCTTGCCAAACGAACCAATATTTGGCGAGAAAATTTAACTTTAATTTGTCTGGTATTCTTGAACTATATTTCTAAATACGGACAAGCTGGTTGAAAATACGAGGCGCAGCCGATTTTTTTTAACCAACTTTTCCGTATTTTGACATTTAGCCCAGAACGCTTACGAGTGTCGGAAATCGCTTCTCAAACGAACCAATATTTGGTGTGAAAATTTAACTTTAATTTGTCTGGTATTCTTGAACTAAATTTCTAAATACGGCATTAAATATGTATTTCGTTTGTCTTTGCTTCATAAATTATTAAAGGTTTGAGAATTTCTAATGTGTTGCTAAAATTCCAATGTTAACTTACTAGCTAATACATTGCCAATTTTCAGACCTGTTCCAGAGATTATAGTGCACGTTTTAATGCGATATCCATTTGAGAGTGCAAGAAACGTCAAATCTTGAACCGAGAAAGGTGTCTAACGTTGTTTTTCGACTTAGGTTGCTGAGGCAAAAATGTAAATATGACAACGAGTTTTTCACCATGGTCAACGAAATCAAAACTACGGCCAAGGTTTCTCTTGGAATGCTTATACTGTTACCGGTAAGTCGAACGAACACCATGCGGCAAGACGGTATACATGCAATGCATTTCTCGCAACTCGTCCTGTTCGCCCTTGACACATTGAACATATTATAGCTAGACTGGAACGCTAACTCCGAGGGGGGGGGGAGGGATTGAAGACACTGTATTTTTCTGCGGTTTGAGGCGTAATACTTAACACTGAACGGTGGTCTTAACACTGAAAGGCGGTCTAAAAACGTAAGGTTGAAGCTCTTGAAAAACTCTATTAATTTTGCTGTGTTAATTTGAAAATATCAGCTCAAAGGAAAATGTTTCAAAATATCAATACTATTTTCCGTATAGTGGCTATTTTCGATTGTTTTTGCATTTTTACACTTCCCTTTGAGCTAAAGTTTTAAAATTAACACAGCAAATAGAGTTTTTCACGAGCTTCACTTTGATATATAGGTCAACGTTCAGAGTTAATAATTTGCATTTAATTTTTTAGTCTTTTGGTATGTTTTGATCTCCAATCCCCATATTGGCGACTTGCAAACTTCTGACTAGCATAACAAAGCCACAAGATATACATTTTCTGCCATTTTTGACGCGATATAACATTGGTCATAAATAGTTTCTTGATATATAATTAACATTTTATAGTGTTGTTTATATGTAATAACCTTTAAAAAAAACAAATTCCAGGCTTCATCCTATTGTAGGACTTCTCTTATTTTATTTATTTATTTTATTTTATTAATTCGTCACAAAAGCATTAAAAGGTGACAGAGGACAATCACAGGAAAACTCCCAGTTGACGACTGTTCTTTACACGCGCAAAAACGCACAGGTTGTTGCAGCATCGCCGAAACAACACCGAACAATGTTGTGCTGCACCCCGTTAACAACACTGTTATCAGGTTGCTCAATGCTGTTCAACCACCAATATTGTTGCAACTTGTTCAGTCAACATGTTGCAACAAGTTGATGGTTGAACAACATTGCAACAACCTGATAACAATATTGTTAACAGGGTGCAGCACAACATTGCTCTTATGGAGTTGTCGTTCCAGTCTAGTTAGAATCACTGGTCTAGACTATTGTAATATTTTCTACAATATTGTAATATTTTGTATTGGAGTGAAAATATTTAAGTGTAAAAATTCGTGGCACTTTAATTACACTTCCTTTGTTGCAGGCTCGTCGGATTCTGGAATATAAAGGTTATTTATCGGAAGCACTCGAGTGTACACCGGAAGATCACGATGATGGACCGAAGCTTAAAGCTATCTTAGAAAAATTCGACCAGGTATTGTATTGCATGTGTTCTGGAGTGCAAGTATACAATTAGGCGCAACAAAAGTCGCTTAGGGTAATTTCTCGCGTAGATTGATGTACACAATGGTTAGACTTAGGGTAACGGTTAACCTTTGGTGAGCCTAACCCCAATTCTAACCCTACCCTAAGCTTATATTAATAAGCTTAGCCATAAGACTATTCCCGTCTGAGACCAGTGAGTCGATAAATTTAGTTATTTTCGCTCTCTAAAACATACTTGAATATCCTTGTATATAAAACTAGGACAAAAAAGCTTTAAATTGGTTAATATTAAAAATGCCAAACAATGACAGTTTCAAAAATGTTAAAAATGCCAAACAATGACAGTTTTGAGGATTTTCTGGAATGTGTTCAGGCGTACTGAAAAAAGTTTAAAAATATCCTTGTATATAAAACTAGGACAAAAAAGCTTTAAATTGGTTAATATTAAAAATGCCAAACAATGACAGTTTTAAAAATGTTCAAAATGCCAAACAATGACAGTTTTAAAAATGTTAAAAATGCCAAACAATGACAGTTTTGAGGATTTTCTGGAATGTGTTCAGGCGTACCGAAAAAAGTTTAAAAATTTGACCGAAGATTCATTACAAATAATTGTGTTGCTTGGTAATTTTTGGCGCCATATTCGATTCACCCAAACACAGGGAGTCTCTTGTGATGGAGTTTCCGATCCAGTTGTATGTAGATAGAGTTCACTGGTTAGTACATCTTGTTTTTTTGCGCTGGTCTACAGGCGACAATAATCGTCTGTAGTCGTCACTCTTCGTTCACTGCTCGTCGCGTGTTCGTCTTCCATTCGGTTGTAACTTGCTTGCTGGACTTCGCAATCGTTTGCGCTGGTCACTACTCGCCGTAATTTCATACCTAATCAGACATTACTCTTTCTGAACCGCACGGTACTGTACCGTAGCAAGTACGTTGATCTTACCAATGTTCCTAACCTTACTTGTGCGACAAACAATAGACCTTTTTAAAAATGACGTCAAGTGAGGGAAACTTGATGTTACACGCAACTTGATTGGTTCGCCAAAAACGCAAGCCAATCAAATTGCGTGTAACAGTCACGTTTTCCTCACTTGACGTCATTTTTAAAAAGGTCTATAAAAAGGAATTTGTAATTACAAAGATGGCTAGCCTTTCTAGCCAAGGTAATCTCCATTCGTGTTTACATGAGAATGACCAGCCCTGCTACCCAGGCTGAACTTGCTTACCAAACTATTTTCTCGCAAGTCCGAAATCCTGGTTTTGTTGGTTTAGCGAGCATGTTTTTAGAATATAACAGAAACCTATAGATGAATACTTAGTATGAAAGAAAAGCGTATTTGGTAAAAAGCAGTCGATACAAGCGCTATTTCGTGAGAAACAATTAACGTTTATTCGTCAGCCTGGGTAGGCCAGCCAGACCTGTCATTTGTGTTTATATGGGAAAATCCAGCCCGGCTAGCCGGGATCCTGGTTGGCATACACCAAGATGAGATCTCGGCAAGGAGAAATCTCGGCATGTGACACGGGATCTCCGCTGGAAGAGCCAGCCCTCTTAGGAGGACTAGCCCTCTCCCATATAAACACCCCCTAAGCACATGCCTGAGTAGGCGTCCTGTTAAAGGGTGTAGGCAATGGCTTTTTTTATTGTCTCATTGGGAAGATCTTTCAAAGTGCTTTATAACTGCCTTTTACAATTTATTCAAAACTTGTTTAGTTTTTGAGATATTTTGAGCAAAAGTAGCACGTTGTCCGCCATCTTGGATGATAATGTTACCTCATTACATCACGTCACAAGCGTGATAAAGTTACTAAAACAGAGAACAGTATAAAAAAGTAAGCACCCGAACAGGTTATTGTCGATTTTAAAAGTTTGATCACTTACAAATGTCTCAAGTTTTGATGGTTTTGACTCACAGTGATGTGCAATAATATCGCTTGATCACGCTGGTGACGTTGCCACATATCCGTGAATATCCAAGATGGCGGCCAACATGCTACTCCTGATAAAAATATCTCAAAAACTAAACGAGTTTTGAATATATTTCCAATGGGACAATAAAAATTTTCATTGCCTATACCCTTTAAGCTATTGTTTATTGTTTATTTTAGATGTTGTCAGAGCGCAAAGAAAGCATTGACGAAGTTGAGAACGAGGTAGGTTTTGCATGTCAGGGACGCATTGTGTATAAGATACTATTTGCTTGCAATGCGTAGTATATGGAGCTATTAATTTATACTTATTGATTGAACACGAGGTTTGCCGAGTAAAGCTGGCAAATAACGTGTTCATTTTTTAGCGATTACTGTAAAAGAACTAAATTCAAGGTACTACCGCCACCGGTGGCATTCTGAAAATTATGTTTTGCAAAACTTGATTGTACACGCCGTCATACGCGCGCGTATTTTAATTCAAAATTGGTAAATAAGCTTCAGTTTTCCTCGCTAGTTTCTTCCCCGTGATAATGAAATTCGCTTTCACTTTGATAATTGTCATTGTCATCATTTATTTTATTTTCGCATTTTTCCAGAGTAAAAATACATATTCGTAGTGTATTTATCTATCTTTGAGATTTTTCATGAGAACCCCCGTTAGCGGTCCGGTTGAGCCGTCCAGTTGGGAAATCCCGAACCGCTAACGTAGCAATCTGATTGGCTCGAAATGATGGATACCGCGGACCGCTAAAAAAGAAACTTGTTATTTTGATGCTTCTTCAGTAATTCGTACGCCACAAAAGCCCCGCATATTTACATCAAACCTTGCTGATTTTTTTTTTCTAAACGCTCGCCAGTGTCATAAATATCCTGCTAAAATACTTGAAAGATACATACACCATATTCTGCATTTAGGTTTTCGTTAACTATCGTATTTCCATGCAGAAAGCTGCCACTGTGAAGCGAAATTCACAATTTCGGCCGCCATTTTGAATTAGCGAAGCGGGACAAAAAGTGATATCACAGTGACATAACACATTTATGTTATCACCCGGATACTAGCGCAAGCATGTGATAAATATAATATATACTATTCGAGAAAAAGAATCATCTCTGCGTTTGGCAATCCTTCTTCTGGATTCTACTTTTGACTTTGTAATGCTTTGTAATCTGTTGACAAATAAAATTGTGCGCGGATTATAAAAAATTATTCTGTTCGTCAATTCAGCCGACCAAAAAACTACAAAAATTTTCCGTGTGGGATATGTTCGAATGCGCGTCCTATTCATGAGGGAAATGCCGAAATTCGAGTTGTTTTGTGGCAACTTCAGTGGACTTGCGGCGAACAGAAACTAAAACAACAGCACGCGAGAAAGATTAGTCATGAAACCAATTCCTGCCATTTATGCTCTTTTCACAGCATAATTTTAAGCCTTATAGTCAGTTCTGCCTTTTGCCAGCATGAAATGCTAAAGTCATTTTAGGCTCTTTATCGGTTAGTGCAAAAGATAATATATTCCAAACAACTTTCTACGCCTAAGGGTTTTTGAAGTGATGCGTAAACGCGCCGGGCTTCAGCCAGAATAAATTGTTGAGCTTACAGAGTTTCGCATGGGTATCTTTGAACGAATTAGTCGATGTAATCTGTCTTAAACTGTAAGATGCATGTGCAAATGTTGACATTTTACGCTTTGTTGTCAACTCGGGAGCAATGATTTCAAATCCGTTTACGAAGATATTTCTTTCCGTTTTCGAGATATCGTCAGTTAAAATCTTTGAAAAGTTAAAATAACAACTGGAGTTATCTCTATTAAGAATGCCTATGATTGGTTGAAGCCGCGTGTGGGGGAGTTTCTCGCAGGACGCGATTTCTTCGTGAAAATAGCGTGCATGTCAATGTACTTGAACTGTACAATGTTAATGGTTGAAAATTACAGAAAATTGAAAATTACACGTGTATTAACCCATTGTCGGCGAGGCCTTCTCCGTTGACGAGTAAAATCGTCTGGCGTTTATAGCCAGAGTAAAATAATAAAGACTGCTGCTTGCTGTCAATTCAAGACAGTTTTTATCCCATTATCAGCGAGGCCTTTCCCGTTGACAAGTAAAATCGTCTGGTGTTAGCCAGAGTAAAATACTATAAATGCTGCTGCTTGTTGCAGGGCTTAATACGATAGTTTTTAACCCATTGTCAGCGAGGCCTTCCCCGTTGACGAGTAAAATCGTCTGGCGTTAATCAGAGTAAAATACTAAAGACTGCTGCATGCTGTCAAAGGGTTAATAAATTTGTATTCAATACTTTGCCACGCTAAATTATGACAATGACAATTACCGACCTTGCTACGTTCGTGATTTTGCCCGTCAACTTTTCTGGACGAGTATATTATAAGTTATGGCACTAAATTGATATAAAAGATAGCCTGTTCGATAGATTAGTATGTGGCGATCTGAAATGTCTTCATCGTCAAAGGTAAAACAGCTAGGTTAAGATTTTAGTTACAGGGTTAGTTTTGACAGTACTCTCGGCCACATCACGGATGTACATTTCGTTTTAATGAGCGTTTCCAGTCCCTGTCTTCTGGATAGTCTATGGTGTAATCGATCGCGCAAGCAATAACGTCAGCGTGCTCAATAAAGTCAGTGATCTCGCACCTCAGCCAATTAGCAATCTTGTTTTAAGGTGGCTCCCTATAGTTTCAAGAAAGCTGAAAATTGCACAGCTGATGGTTAACCAATTTTTATAATAACATTTAAATTTTTCTCAAGTATCTTAGGAATAACAAACCAAATAAAAGTTCAAACAGTGCTTAGTAGTGCAGTTCACTTAGGTTCTAAAATTGTTAAGATCGTGACAACCTCAAATAGGTACATTTGCGAAAGGGTGGCAAATATTCTCAGTCCTGATAACGTTTAAAACATTACCTAGGCCTATGTTTTTTCACGTCTGGCAAGAGTATTTGTAGAGAGTTTTTGTTGCCATTCTGCTATAAATGAAGGAGAAGCTCTTGTGTGGCCCGTTTGACCGGCTCGCAACACGTTATATGTAGTAAGCGACACCGGAGACACTAAATGGCAATTATATACCATTTACCATTTTGAAAGATTTTTCCAACGAGACCCTTAAATTTTTTGTCGCCATTTCCCTTTAAATGAAGGAGAAGGTCCTGTGTGGACCGTTTTAGTGGCTCGCAACACGTTACTAAGCGACACCGGGGACTGTAAATGGCAATTATGTACCGTTTGCCATTTTGAAAGATCTTCCCAACGATACCCTTAAATTTTTTGTCGCCATTCCCCTTTAAATGAAGGAGAATTGTCCCGTGTGGCCCGTTTTTAAGTGGCTCGCAACACGTTAGTAAGCGACACCGGAGACTGTAAATGGCAAATATATACCACTGGCGCTTACCATTTTGAGAAATCTTTCCAACGAGACCCTTAAATTGTTTGTCGCTAATCCCCTTTAAATGAAGAAGAAGTTCCCCCGTGTCCCGTTTGACCGGCTCGCAACACGGTAGTAAGCGACACCGGAGACACACTAAATGGCAATTATATACCATTTGCCATTTTGAAACATCTTTCCAATGAGACCCTTAATTTTTGTTGTTGCTATTCCCCTTTTAAGTGAAGGAAAAGGTCCCGTGTGGCCCGTTTGACCGGCCCGCAACACGTTACTAAGCGACACGTACCGGGGACTGCAAATGGCAAAAATGGCAATTACATACCACTTGCCATTTTGAGAGATCTTTCCAACGACTCTTAAATTTTTGTCGCCATATTTCGCTATAAATAACAGAAAAGGTGCTGTGTGGACCGTTTGACCGCCTCGTAATACATTAGTAGGCGACACCGGAGATGCGAATTGGCAATTATGTACTATTTGCCATTGTGAAAGATCTTTTCAACGAGACACCCAAATTTTTGTCGTCATTCCGCTATAAATGAAGGAGAGGGTCCTGTGTGGCCCGTTTGACCGGCTCGCAACACGTTAGTAAGCGACACCGGGGAGTGTAAATGACTATTATATATACCATTTGCCATTTTGAAAGATCTTTCCAATTAGACCCTTAAATTTTTTGTTGCTATCCCCCTTTAAATGAAGGAAAAGGTCCCGTGTGGCCCGTTTTACCGGCTTGCAACATGTTAGTAAGCGACACCAGGGACTGTAAATGGCAATTATAATACCATTTGCCATTTTGAAAGATCTTTCTAGCGAGACACTTAAATTTTTGTCGCCATTCCCCTTTAAAATAAAGGAGAAGGTCCTGTGTGTCCCGTTTGAACGGCTTGCAACACGTTAGTAAGCGACACTGGGGACTGTAAATGGCAATTATATACCATTTGCCATTTGAAACATCTTTCCAACGAGACCCTTAAATTTTTTGTTTCCATTCCCGGCTTTAAATGAAGGAGAAAGTCCCGTTTGACCGGCTTGAAACACGCTAGTAAGCGACACCCGGGACTGTAAATGGCAAATATTATACACCATTTGCCATTTGAAAAATCTTTCCAACAAGACCCTTAAATTTTTTGTCGCCATTCCGCTATAAATGAAGGAGAGGGTCCTGTGTGGCCCGTTTGACCGGCTCGCAACACGTTAGTAAGCGACACCGGGGCATCCCGCAGAGTGCGATCATGAGCGCTGATTACTTAATGTCTACAGTTGTGTCTTACTTGCATCACTGCTGTCGCTTCTCTGTTAAATTACGCCGTGCGATAAGCATCTCAGTGGCGATCAGCCGACTTGACATGTCCACCGACAGGTCCAGCTGCAAGCCAAACACCGTTGTGAATGCCAGTCGGGTGAGTTCATAGCGCGATTTGGCCGAACACGATTGGCAAGTGCTCGTCGGTCCCATACGTTTCACCGCCAGACGCCAGCAAGCTGTTTGTTTTTCTTGCTTTAATGTTGGAAAGTGGAAGTCGCGTAGAACGGCCGAAGCCGGAGTTCCCGCGCATCATGGCTTGGTCTCCTCGGAGGACAAGGAAACTGCTAGCCCTTTCAGCTTTCGTTTCTCCCCGAACTAGCCCTGTGCCACTGCGAAAGTTTCGCCCAAGCAAGAGCCCGAGTCCACAAAAGCACGCAGCATCGTGCGAAGACATGGTAACAAATCTAGATTAGTATATGCAACCCTTTGAATTGTGCATTTCTTTTGTCGTTTACAATGCTCGCCACGGGATTACTGTTACTGTCGCCAATTTGCTACACATGTCTTCCATAACTCTGTTTCTCCGCTTCGCCTCGCTTCGTTAGTAGCTATGCTGCCATCGGTCTGAACCATGCGACAAAAGACACTGCTCTTACAACTCAGTAACAGGAATTGCGAACGGCGTTCGCAGATTTGACAACATTTCGACCATTCCGTTGGCAATGTTGTTAATAACATGCTTTTCATTCTGCGTTTATCGTATATGTCATCTGACAGCATATAAGTTGTCATGTTAAAACAACCCTGGGCTTACAAGCGTAAATTTAAAGAGTTGTCAGTTGGTTAAGACTTGTGCGTTTGTTAAGCGTATGCCTATTTTTTGACAGTAAACAGCTAATACATAATGCTGTACAGTAGTAGATGACTAATCTGTGACCAAGCTGGCCGCATAAAGCAACGTGATGAGCTGTATTCTTGAATAGTATAGAATCATGTATGATTAGCCAGTGTAGAGAACTAATTTTAATTGATTTCATGTACATTACAGCTGGCGGCAAACCAAACACTTCATATACAGCCTCCGAGAATAACGTCACTGTCGTCACATGTAGTAGCGTACAATTACTAACGATAAATTTTGCCTTTGGTTTTGAATATACAGTTTCACGCGCTCCTTCTACCCGGTCGTCCTTTTCTAGTCTAGCGAATTTAAGCCATGTAGTCTAGTCGGTAAGGTTGTAATTGCTTCCAGATTTGACAATATTTTCCACCCCATTCGCAAGCTTATTACCTATTTAGTCTGGCGATATGTTTTAGGGGGGGTGTCTAAAAATCTTTAATCGGGGGGGGGGGGTTGATATCATTAGTGTAAGATAATAAAACGAGGTTTTGTCATTGAACTATAAAGCTATATAGCTTTTAGTTTTTCCGATTTGAGCCGAAATACTTAACACTGAACGGTGATCTATACACAAAATTAAAGCTCTTGAAAAACTCTATTTGCTGTGTGAATTTCAAAATATTAGCTCAAAGGGAAATGTTTAAAAATATCAATAATATTTTACGTAAATGTCACTGTTTAGCGGCTATTTTCGATCGTTTTTGCATTTTTAAAATACCTCTCCTAGAGCTAAAGTATTGGAATTAACACAGCAAATAGAGTTTTTCACGAGCTTCAGTTTAATATATAGATCAACGTTCAGAGGTAAGTATTTCTTTCTCAAACCACAGAAAAACTATCTTGGCTTCAAGCAGGTTATAGCGTGTTTATCTGCAGTTAGCGTTCCAGTTTACTTATAGAGTTCAATGGGTTTTGTACATGTTTCAGCAAACAATGTTGACTAACATCGATTACGATTTTTACACTCATTCAAGTAGAACGTTTCTTCAACCACACCATTCTTCAATTATGAAGTTAGTTATAGATTAATCCACTAAGGTTAATGCATGTCCCAAAACGTCCCGAAGTTAGTTTTACAGTGATTCATTAACCCATTGTCGGCGAGGCTTCCCCGTTGACGAGTAAAATCGTCTGGCGTTAGCCAGAGTAAAATACTAAAGACTGCTTGCTGTCAAAGGGTAAATGGGACAATTTTTAACCCATTGTCAGCGAGGCCTTCCCCGTTGACGAGTAAAATCGTCTGGCGTTAGCCAGAGTAAAATACTCTGGGGTTAGCCAGAGTAAAATACTGAAGACTGCTTGCTGTTAAAGGGTAAATAAGACAATTTTTAACCTATTGTCGGCGAGGCCTTCCCCGTTGACGAGTAAAATACTAAAGACTGCTGCTTGCTGTCAAAAGGTTAAAGGAGCAGTGTCACCGAGTGCGCATCCTTTCTGCGCATAACATTACATGTTGGGAAATTGTAAGAAAAATGCTCGGGACAATATACTAGAAACAAAATGCTCCTCAGCCACTGATCTCATGTTTTCCTACACAACTGCGACCACTATATTAAATTTGCTAAACTTGAAAAAACAGGCTGTTTTAGTTGGCTAGTTTAACAAATTTTATATGGCCGCCTCACGTTTAGAAACACAAGACGAGTGGCTGAAGAGAATTTTGTTTCGAGCGTATTGTTGTCATTGTTCTGAGCGTTTTTTCCGAACATGTATCATTATGCGCAGAAAAGATGCGTTATGCGCAGAAAAGATGCACGCGCAGTGACACTGCTCCTTTAACCTTTAACATAATCCTAAATACTTTAAGAGTACCCTGAAACTCACGGCCCCGAAGACAAAATTATTTTACACTTGTTCAGAACTATGCAAAAGTTGATGACATCACATCACATTTGCTTAAATCCCGCAGGCACACACGTTTTGTATAGTTGAGGTTCGTTAGTGCTTAACCTTACGACTAAATGAAAGGTCATGGTTAGTTTGGGTTAGGGTTAGGATTAAGGCAAGTCTTCGATTTGGCCTTCGCTTTGAATTGGGATTGTCGCTTGCGGTTAGGATACTGGAGTTTATGTAGAAACTGGCAGTGAATTAATACGGAAATCCGAATGACTACGGTACCAGTCGCGCGTCATTAGCTGCAATTAGCGGATAAACGTAGAATATGGTCGTTTAAGTGCTTAGGCAAAGAAATTTGACGCAAGTATTTTATAATTGCATGTTGAAGATCATTTGAAATGATGGAGTAGTTTTTGTAGAACTTTGTTACCTTGCTTCGTTGCCAAAATTGTGAGGTTTGTTTGATATGCAAATGTACTACTTGTGACATCACAGGGCATAATGAGTTTTTAGAAAAGTACAGATCTCTATGAGAATGCCTAACAAAAACATCCAGTTTTTTACTCACTAAGTGCATTTGACTATTAGCTACTAATTGTCAATTGAATTACGTTCGGTATAAACTTTGTTAGTCAGGCACAAATTAGCGTACATTTGCATATCAGACAAACCTGAATTTCTCGCCCATGTGAAGCGAAATAACAAAGTTATACCAACCTGGTAGTTTATCATTTCAAATGATTTTCGACATACAATCATAAAATGACCACGGAATTGCATTGCAAACATACGTTTTTTCCCCTTCAAACCGTTTTGGTAACTTGAACCCACCAACAGTAAAAGTTGAAACTTAAATTTTTCGAATTCAACGAATTTTTTTCGAAGTTTAAACAGATAGTTTTTGACCCTTTCAAGTCAGGAGGGTCCACATTGACGAGTAAAATTGTCTGGCATTATTCAGAGTAAAATCTATAATTGGACTGTGTCTAACCCCAAAGGGTTAAACAGGTAGTTTTTAACCCTTTCAGGTCAGGAGGGTCCAAATTGACGAGTAAAATCGTCTGGCGTTAGCCAGAGTAAAATGTGTAAAGACCGTGTCTGACCCCAAAGGGTAAAAATGTTATTTGCAGTGGCAATTTCAAATTTATATAGAAATTCTCCAACGTGATTTAAGACAAATTATTTGATTAATTTGGTAATTTTTGTGAGCAATTTTGTTTGCCAAAATGGCGCTTCGTGCAAAGTGCTTGGTAAGACTCCGTTGTTTCAGTACTGTACAAGACAGAAACAGCTTGCGAGACATTAGTAAACGTGACAGCGCTATATCCGCAATGCCGACATTATCGTCATTTTATCAAAAACGGTAATATTGTCATTTTCTTTGGAATGACAGTTACGTGGGCAGCCAGCCTTGGTAACATGTTTATTGAGGCCATATATCGAGCCGATTGGACAGCGCGATATCTCGTGGGTGTCCAAACTGAACATGCATCGAATAAGTGTGAAAAGCAAACATATAGCATAATGTATACTCCATGTAAACAACGTAATTATTAAGATAAGAGTGTTTTGTCGTGTTTAATAGCGCGCTGCGCAAGTGGTTTCAGACCTGATAAAACACAACTGCATGCAGCCGTTTCCATTTCACTGCGACCCCAGCGCTCAAAATTCTCACGCAGATATTTTTTGTCAGTTGAGTCTAAAATTTGCCATTTGCCTCACAACATGGCAAAAGCTCGTCATTTGGGACCTCAGTCCACGAGAATGAGAACCTTTGAGACTAGAAAATGTCTCAATGCTCTTTATATAAAGCATACTATATAAGTATAAAGAGGCTTTCACATAAAGACTATAAGGAGTGTTAATAATATTACTTAATAATAATAATAGTTAATAATAATAATAATAATAATAGTT
>JAOTOK010007007.1:0-13370 GCA_025770025.1 Virgularia gustaviana
AAATTTTAGCAAAATTCATGAAAAAATCTTGGGTCTTACATATATTTTTTTGAATTTTGGGGTTATAGACACTTTAATGACCAATATAATGGTTTCTCACCTGAAGTGATCTCCAAATAGAAAACATAGAAGTACAATTGTATACAATTATCTATTAAATTACATACTTCATGTGGTAAAAGTAGTTATTCTATAATTTAAATGAAATTATTGAGCAATGCAGAACTTGATGAGGTGGATTGCCTGCTGCATTGATTCCTTGGAAATTACAAATGACCAGGGGTGTTCGTCTTCCTCGCTGTTCATGACCAAGTCCAGCGTTTGGTCCAGGGCAAACAGGACAGCAGCAAGACAAACCGCCTGTCCTTCAGATTTAGACAGGATACTTTACACGATGCTGAAGCACGTTGGTCAGCTTGCAGAGAATTTCACCCGTTAATGCGGGCTCAATTAGTCAGCCGCGGACTGCAGAAATGTCGCCTCATATTTCCATTCGAAGCGCTAGACGAGAGTAAACAAGTCATAATGGCCGGGCTATCCTCATCACACTTAGACCTTAAATCTTGTGAAACAGACACTGATCGGGGTGCGAATTTCCTTTAATGATTCGGTGGTCACTTTGAAATTTAACATTGAAGAAGATTGGATCAAACGCTTGCGCTCGGCAACGTGTAAACCAAATTATGGTATGGCACGCATGGATGGGCTACTAGAAGAAGCCGTGGGCAATAAAATTGAGCTGGCTGGGCCGCTCATTGATTCATTTTCGAAACAAATCGCCATGGCCATACGAAATAAATTGTCGCACTCCAAGGCTACTGGGTTAATGAATCCGGTTTCAATGTTCATCCCGTGGTCAATATACCGCTATATTTTAACGCTTGTAAGGGGATATAGTGGCGATGTTCAAAACAACAAGCAAGGTACGAAGCAACACAGCAACGAAGCTATTTTCCCAAGCAAGATTTGAAGGAGAAAATTACCTCGCCTACAGTCATTTTAAAAGGTTACCATCCACACAGGCTGGCAAAAAGATGAAGTCGGTTTACAATGGCAAAAGTATGGTTGTCATTTTGTGTGCGACACCATTATCTATGGACTACAACACAATGAAAGAACAAGTGACAATTGCTTTTTATGTTCAGCGTTATACTGCTGATGAATATGTAATTGACTCAAGCTTACAAGCTCTTATGAATAGCTAAACTATATTTTAATAAGTTATATATTTGTTAATTGTTTTTATTGTAATGCTAATTCATTGTTTTTTTTGACAAATTATTATATATTACTTAATTAAATAACTAAAATGTTTTGTTAATTCTTATTTGTAAATATCTAAATGTTTTCTAAGTCGTATATAGAGGGTGCTTTACATGAACTGAGGTAACTTCTTAATTAACTTGAGATTGATGCTTCATATTGTTTTGCAATCAGAATAATTTCATCATCGTAATTGACAGTTTAGTTATAATAATTGATAACTTGTTACCCGAAGAACCAAGTTCATGCAAGCACTCCCTTATGATTATAAAATATGATTCCAATTATACAACATATGAAAAAAAAACAATTGAAAGCTACTTATTCTATAATTATAATAAAGAACCTGAAAGCCTCTTTAAAAGGTGTGCTTTGGTGCCAATAATATTCAACCCCCTCTTTTGTAACTCCTGTCTCCAGACATTCGTCTTGCGTCAAGGTGCAGGGAAGGCCTTGTAGTCAACTGGTGAACAGACTTCATATGTGAATCACATGAAATGTTGTCTGGGAATCTCTCAGAGCAAGTAGGGCACAAAATGGGTTTTAAAATAGATATTATTGAGTCACTGGGAATACACAATTCTGCACATTCAACAACACTGTGGCAGCTGACACAAAACAAACATTCAAAATCATCATTCTCCTTAACCCTTCCACATTCACATGCACTATCTTCTTCTAAATGACTTGGATTTCTAGATTCATAGTGGGAAGAATAAACTGAGGGAACAGGATTGTGTTTGGGCAAGTAAAAAGCTCTTACATAGTTCGCTCGCATAACCTGAAACCATTTACCATTTACTCCAGTAGACTTTGATCTGTTTCTCAAGGACAAGTCATTTTTCACTGCAGCATGTTTGGACCCCTTTGCCTGCATGGAGATCATACAACAGTGAGGCATGGTAGGGCAATGCATAAGCTATAGTCCAAACTGTGACATTCACAGATTTTGGGAAAAAGAGTGACAGAATAATAAAGTAGTAGGTTAGGTTTTTCTTAAGCTCAGCCACTTCAGCTGCATTTGTGCTTACCTTATTAAAGAGAGTACCAGCATCCCTCAGGTACTGCATTGCCTTTGCCAGGGCTTGCCTTTTTATCGTGCTAGCCGGGGGCTCACCAGCTGTCTCTAAGCTATCAACTAGTCAGTAACCATACTTTGCAAGAGCAATTGCTTGCCTACAAATAAGTCTTAGTGAAATATTATTGCTTCTCTTACTGGAATCATTATAATGCTCTTCCACATATCGAGCAACAAAAGACAGGCCACAACCTAGCACACCATCTTCAGGAGAAGCAATAGGGTTACTCAACGTCTTTAAAAAACATTCCATTACACCCCTCTGTAATGCCTCTTTGTAGGAGAGGTTGAGTAAATGCTGCCAGGCATTAATCTCATTATGCATAGGCTCTGGACGTTGGCGATCAGCAAACACCCCAATAAACACCCCAATACGGGGTGGACCAACTTGCCTCAGACCACTTTCCGCAAGAAATTCCAGCAGCTTATCATGAGCCTGTGTTGCTGAAAGGGTAGGTGAGAGTTTTGCCCTAAAAGTATTGACCGAACCCACAGCCCTTAACCTACTCTCTGCAGTCGGTGGTTGCCAGGTATCAGTTTTGGCAAAACCAATAGTGCCACCTATGTTTGCCAGTTGTCCCTTGTGGACATTAGCCTATGGAGAAGGGTAGGTGGCTGCCTGGTTTAATTCATTATTGGCCCAACTTTGCCAAGATTGATCTGCACTGGGCTGAAATTCCACAGTGCATTGGTGGCCACAGATACTAATAAGATTACCTTCAAGTATTTGCATCTCATCAGTGTGTTGTTTCTAAAGGTCTTCCATTACTGGATCCTTCTCTGACACACTGATACAATGGAGCAGGTAATGGCAATCTCGGCTTCTAACCAACCCTCCAAAGTTCCAACAAGTAAGGGAACCAATAGACATACCCAACTGATTGGTCTCTGGAGCACCATCATCTGAGAACTGGAAAACAAAGTGGTTCTTATTCTCATTTAACCAAATGAGTTTCTTATAAAGTGTAGGTGCACCCAGATACAGATCTAAGATCATATATACCAAACCTGTAACTGTACGGGTAACACCAGAAATGCCAGGTATTGGCGATACAGTACCTGTATCAAGATTCTTCACAAACCGATCAACCCGAAAATCACTTACAAGCTTTGGTAAAGAAATATCAACATCACCACATTTCATATTCCTAAGGACCCAAATTTCCTTCTCTGCATTAAAAACAGAATTTTGAGTCTTACATATAAATTTAAACTTTCTTCTAGAAAGAAAATTCTGGCATTTTAATGTGGGCTTGTTTCAAGGCATCCTCAGAATTACTATATTCAGTAACTGCTTTCCCAAAGATTTGTTGTAAGTACTTCCCTCTTTTATAATTAGCAATGAGCTCGTCAACTGTGGCATCACAAGCAGTGGAAATGATGAAATCCCATGCTCCAATAACTGCACCCTCTTTACTACCATGGATATAGTTTAACATATCACTGCTTTCCTTTCGACGCCTGTACCTGGTAGTGCTTGACACATCAGAAATCATGTCAAATGTTGTGACATTGTTTGCTCGTTTTGACCTTGTTCTTTCTGACTGCTCGAATAAAATCTTTATCCGACTATACTCTTGCCTGACTGAGCTGCTCCAACTTCTTCCTTTGTAGTCAGCAACGAAGCTTCTAAAGAAAGGATAAAATATCTTTGTCAACATGTTTTAACTGTATACACGGATCAAGAAACTCGGCTTCCGGCCCACTAAACTGATTTGCACCAATCAGACATGAGTAAAACAATGGTATGAATTAATGAGTGCTCACTTGCCCTTTGAACTGTATTGGATTTAGGGCCGGAAGCTGAGTTTCTTGATCCGTGTATATCTTGGAGAAATATTTTGTAGATATTATTTTGTGTAGAATGACTATTATGCCAAATGCAACAACACACAAGCATTGACATCATATGTCTAGCCTGCTCATTAATTATACAAAATAAAAATAATATAAAAGTACATTTCATGTCAGTGTAACACTAACAGTTCAGTTGGCTTATGAAAGAACAATGGTTGGTTTATATGGTCCCACAGGAAGACAATAACATCACAGTCTTGGCTCACTTAGCTTTCGCTGTCAGTCCTGCTGACCCAAGTTGCCATATATAATTATATTTTATTATTTACAACATAAATACTACAAAAGCATACAGATTTATTAGCACTAAATCAGTAAATGTAAACAAGCAATGATGTAGTCCTGTACTCACCAGTATCTTCCTTCAGCTTTGAGATATTAGCCTGCATTTCAGCAAACTCTTGCTGTCATTCATGGTCACATTTGGCATGCTTTGCTGAACATTCCTCTCTTACATTCTCCAAATGCTCCTCAATACCTCTCTTCACAGTGTGCTTAAAATGTGGTGTTGTAGTAGTCCAAAACGCGTGATATTGCCGTTGTGAATTGCATTTTCCAGGGTGACTGTCCACTTTCGAACAACGACGGCTCTTTTTACACAGTTTTGGGTCTCTAAATTCAGAAATATTTCAGGAAGACTTAAGTAAGCTCGAAGGCAACAAGAAGGATTATCCAAGATGGCGGACTAAAAGAAACATATCCAAAACATGGAGGTTAAAAACATATTTACTTACATTTTCTGATCGCTTTCTTGCTCACTTGTGGATGCCATTTACTCTAACTCTCAATTGAATTATGGACTGGCATGACATTCAATAAGACAATATTCTTAACAACACACATATTAAATGTCATAAAATACAACTTTGTCGATTTTTTAACAAATCGCTTGAATTATATGGGTACTCCATAATTCATATGGTTGAAAATCGTTTTATGTTCACAAAAAACTGACAACCGGTGCTTAAGCGCTTGTGGGTTCCGAGTGTAAACCAGGTGTGTGTGAAAAATTCGGTCAAAACACCTTGTCTTGAACAATGAACCATGAACAAATGTACAATCTTGGGACTCTACCCATACGTGAATGCATTAACTGATGTGCAAGCAATGAAGCCTGGGCTCGAAAATGATAAATTATGCAAATAAATGAGGGTTTGCAGGCGTTTAGTCATGCACAAAGTTTTCAAAATACATGTGCCTCCATATTGTCACGTGATACGCTTAACAGATAATCCCACAATGGGAGATAATTGGGGCAGACTTGCCAACGTGAAGTCATTTTCTTTTATTCAGTTGGTTGTGGAATGACACAAACTCTTCATGTACGTCGTGGGACAAGGGGTAGTGTTCAGCCGTGGATGAACAATGCTTCGCATCTATTATGCAAAAGAGATCTTCGAGATCTGGCATTCCTTCAGGTAGTGGGAGGATGTCATCATAATCAACATATTGTTCGGGTGGGCAAACAGACAGTTGGCAACCACAAAAGCCATTGTAGTCATTTGTGTGGAGTAGATTGAAAATAACATCAGGTTGTACGAAACCAGCGATGTTGAAATGGGTGGTTGACACAATACTGTGTGAGGTTTGTACATTTCTCCGCCAGGGGCTGCCGTTAATCAATGAGAGAAAGGTCTTTCGATCTGATTGTCCACTTTTAAACTTATCTAGTTGTTCATAGAGTTTAGGATATTTCATCATACAGGCATTGACTGCTTGGTCTGGTCCCAAGACGCCGTCCATAAATCAATTGCGATGGTGAGAGAGCGTAAGAAACTGACTCTTCGTCATCATACACGTATGTTATTGGTCTCGCGTTAATAACTCCTTCGATTTCTGTAAGAACAGTTAGCAGTTCATCGTAACCAAGAGTTGATCAACCAATCTTCTTCAGAACAATCTTAACACTTCTAACAAGCCTTTCCAAAAAGCGCTCCAGTGAGTTCAAGGTGCACAGATCGAGTAGTTGCGCATGTGTATAAACAAACATATACCTTCGAGGTTATGCCCCCTTCCAAGACGTACAAAGGACCTAAAAAATCTTGTCAGCTGTTCGTGAACAGCGGTGTGTCTTCCACCCTGATCTTTGGTAAATTTGGGGCAGGTCCACGACTAAGCAGCCTTGTTTGATGCCTTCTACAAACGTAACATTCCCTGAGAACTTGTTTCACCCTCTCTCTTCCACGTAACACCCAGAACTGCTCGCACAGCATTGATAACGCGTGCTTGATACCAGTGTGCATGACCTTCTTGATGAACTTGTCGAACAACCAAGTCAGTAAAATTATGCTTGGATGGAAGAACTATCGGTCGTTTTACAGCCTCGGGGACCGGCACGTTTTGCAATCTGACGTCACACCGCAACAGGCTGGCGTTGTCGATATACAATCCCAGATTCCGGACATCAGGCGGAGGTGACAACTTTGACTGATTTCGTAGATAATTCAGCTCAGTCGCAAAGGAGGATTCTTGAACACTGATGATCCATAGGCTTTTGGCATCGAGAATTTCGCTAGCAGAGAGATCACTGTTCGATAAACTGTGAGTAGACGTTTGTTCGTTGTGCTTGATTCTTCTCTTTAGTTTAGAGATAAAACAAGTCACATGTGCTGTGACTCTAAGCAGCTTCCACATTCTGCCGTATCTTTTGCGATCAACTGCAGCATCCACTGTAGGAGTTTGAGTAGGCACAGCTCCAACCAGCATGTGTGTGTCATTTTGTGGTTGCTTCACGATCTCTGTTACTGCTGTCGCATCAACTTCTTCCTGGAAGGGCAGTTTCGGCCATTTTTCCTCGGGTCGCTGCAGAAACACCTGGCCGTTCCACCAGAGCGGGTTCGAAACCATGTCGTCTACAGGCATTCCTCGCGACCTGGACAATGATTCCACAATTCTTTCTCCATCAATTCCCGAATTTCTCTCACATGCTGGTGAACATAGTGCTTCCAATTCTTCTTGTTTGTTATCCAACAAAGCATGGCCGAGGAATCTGTCCATTGAATTTTACGAAACTGTCCTATTTTACTTGCAAGAGTGTTGCCCACGGAATTTGTCAATCTAGCTAGGATATTGGCACCAAGCAATTCCAGATGCGGTATCGTCTGCTGCTTCATTGGACACAATCAGGTTTGTATATCTCAAAGAATACCAACAGTTTAGGCTATAACTCCTGGAAATGAATGTTGTTACGTGTGGTTCATTTACTCAGACTGCACTACAATAGGCATATTACCTAGTGGTATTTTCGCCCTTGTTGATTTTTCAGTACCATTATTCTACCTATTCACTATTATGTACATAACTATTGATATGAATCAACCTGCAAATTACATTGCAAAATCTGCCAATTAAATTGCCAATTAAACCCCCTTGATCTTAAATGAACTTTTAATTTATTTTATTTTATTTTATTTTAATTTCTTTGTGAATTTTTAATTTTGGGTATCTAATGGTCAAACTTTCAGCTTCAGCTAATTAAGCAAAGATGACTGCATCTTCTTAATCTGTTAGCAAAAGATGACTGCATCTTTCTGACACAAGAGAGAGTCATGTTCAACGCCTTCTTTGCGTCATGTTGGGAGAATACTACATCCGTTGCGCTGTGAATTATATCTGTGTATGACGGGTCGCCTCTGAGACCAAATTACCCAGGCCAAATTTCCTTCATGTGCGGTTGTCAAACCTCAAACGATGATAGGAAATCTTCTCCTTTCATTTTCAAGCGGCGCCTCTTTTCTTGTTGTTTTATTTCACTTGACGCAACTCGCGCTGCCCTGAGTTGCACGGGAACTTGTTTGGCAACATATTTTTTAATCTTGTGCAGATTTTCATGAGCCTGGGCTGACAAAATGAGGCTTTGCTGGTTGTGGTTGCTTTCTTGGAGTAGTCTGATGTGCCTTTCAATTCGTAAACGCTTCGGAGTGGGCTCTTGTTGGCGGTTCTCCTTTGCTTCATCGTCACTGTCCTCTTCAAGGCGCACGGTGTTGACAATGTCATGGGTCGTGCGATGCTGGATGGAACTCAACCATTCTTCACGTGGTTGTCATTGCCGCAGTGCCATGAGGAGTATTCCAAATGTGGTAATGACATAGACCTCTTCAGCACTGTGTGAGCATCCGTTAAACCATCTATAGGAAGGTTGTTTGCTGTCGTAATCTCGGAGGTCGGTGATCTTCGCTTTCTGTGCTTCGTTGCAAAATATTTAGAAAATAGTGCCCTTCTTCATGCCTTATCGACTTGATTGGATAGCCGAAAAGCAAATTGTTGTTCGCGCACCAATTTCTAGTGTCCTCCAAGCATTGAAAAAATATTCGAAAGTACATACCGGCAACCGCGTATTATGTAGACCTCTGCATTGTGCAACTTCATGGGCACTGTGACGAAGTTTGGCACCTGTTTTTTCTTTTTACCTGTAAATATAAAGTGTTGACAGATTAGATAACCTATTACCAAGCATCAATATATATTTCCAACTAGCATTTATTAATATTTGAGTGAAGTACAAATACCTGGATATTATGTCATACTGGCACATCAACTTTACATAATCCTGATGCTTGAGATTTGATATCCAAACAAGCTTCTAACATGATATGTTAGTTGACAGCTGTCCACTCAGTGCTGGCAGAAAGACTTGGCGTTGCAATAGGTCAGTGCTCAATTTGCATCTTCAGTTGTGGTGTTAAATTACTTTATGGCTATCATACACCTTTACAGCACCAAGAGGACATCAAAGGGTGGTAACACAATCCAGTGCATTTGACCAGTGCAAGTATGCAGGATTTGGACAAATGTGTTGTTTGTCATAATAGCAAACTGTTTAGTTGGCCCAAGTGTCGTTGACATAAACCAATCAATGCCTGGAAAGTGCCGATGGAGAAAATCTGGGCAATTGTGGATTTGCTACTATTATCAGTTATAAAAAATGGGTACTTCAGCTTTTGTTTCCTAACATTAGTAATTTGTATCTCCTACATGTCATTTTGGCTTGTTGGTGCCTTCTTTGTCATCATCATCTTCTGTGGTAAGGAGTCATTATTGAAATTCTGTTTACTTTTTCCTCAGTTCATTTCCATGCTTTTAACAATTTTTTTTCAATTTTGTTTTCAAGATGCTTCCAGGTAGTGAACAACAGCATCTGAATTTATTTGCAGTACATCTTGGTAGAATTGAATGGTCGCTTCGGGTAGGACATGAAATAGCATTCCCTGATCTAAACCAGTGAAGTATCCAACAAGCTTTCCAAGTATCTGGTAGTACTGATGCAAGGATTTATTCAGAATATGACAGGCAAGTTACAAACCTCTAGAAGAATGTTATTGAGCAGGTCCTTGATTCCATCCATGATGAAGTGCAAGGGGTGCTATCTGGTAATAAAAGTAGTTATGACCTGCAAACGAAAGGGGCAAGAAGCAAGTCGTGGCTTGCAAGGGGGAATTTAGCATTTAACATACCTTTAGTGGGCCTTGAAGATGACCAACTGGATTGGGTATTTTAAGGTTTTGTTTTTGGTGACCTTGGGTAGCCTTCTGTATTAGGTGTTGTTGCTGACCATAGTCCACTAGACGGTGTGGTGGCTGGCTGTTGTTGGTTGTCTGGATAAGACAGAGTCTGAGTGCGGAGTGTGGAAAACACGGAGTCCCATAGAAAACACATTAAATATATGGAAAGCACACATAGTCTATTGCAAAAATGTAAAATATTGAATATAGATGAATGTCCATCCCGATCATTTGGAAGATAGAAATCAGGACTGTTAATATACAAGCAATGCACGGCAAGAAACCAGTGGCTAATAAGAATACTGTTACAATTTAAGGCACGGAAAACACATTTATACATCATTTATATTGATCTATATTAAAAAATACCATGCATTCTCAGTATTCTTTATGACATTGCTAGTGCACGCTAAAAGTATTCGGCTTTTCTGTACTTTTAGTTTTCCCATGGTACCAATTCCCATGTTTAATATTTTAACTGGTCATCAGATTGTGTTCTCTGACCTGTCTAGCACTAGCCCACGACTGTCTGGCAAGCTGTGCACGATGTTCTCAATTCCCAAGAAAAAAAAAGAGATTGTTATGCCATCTGGAATCCGACAGTTTACGCAGCAAACTCTTGAACAAAAAGAAGAGATTGGCCATGGCAGTTTTGGAACTGTAAACAAAACTATATACCATGGAGAAGTTGTGGTGGTCAAGCAAATACAAAGTAAGGGTCACAAGTTTGCTGAAGATTATATCCAGGTGGGTGGGACGGAAAACCTGTCATTGCATGAGATATGCAGACAGAATGTTCCATTTGCACATATTGCCAAAATTGCTTTGTTCACCAGTTGATTTTTAATGGCTTGATAATAGAAAACCTTTCATCCCCATGAAAGTAGGGTGGTATCAACCAACCTTGGAACTTTAGGAAATGTTGGGGCCACATGCTCCTTGTGAAATTTAATACTGTTGTATGGTGGCCGATCACTATCATTCACTTTTTATTAATTTTTTTACAATTTCTTTTCGAAATCGATATTAAAATAATATACAAATTAATTTAACATTACAATTAAAGTAAACTAAAAGTAAAACCAATAATAAATCAAAACAACAAATAAAAGAGAATTAAATTGAAAACGAAAATCAAATGAAAATCAATTTTTATTGGCCTAGCGCTATCATTGAATGAAATTGAAAAAAAAATACCTTTCAAGTGAAAATCAATTAATTGAAATATTGTAGGGTAGTGTTACACGTTCAATCACAAATCATTTCAAAACTGTCGTTCACAAAATTCAACTGTTAAAATGCCTTTTATATAAATGACATGAAAGTCATTTTTAAAATGCATTTTGAAAGTAAAACGAAATTTTCTCCGCCGAGGGCAGTGAGCTGAGGGCTATCACAGTATACCAGAATGCAATGCGGTGAATCATGGTGGATCGATCAGCTTGGGAGAATTTTAAGAAGCAAATGACAGCAAAGAGACTAAATAAAAAAAATGGATCTGGTGTTAAAATTTTGGAACAAGAGTCCATGACGGTGCAGCGATTGAGCGCCGATGTGTCAGGCAAGGCACAGAAATATACGAGAGTGGGCGCGAGAGAGTTTGTTTCCTTCGACCACGAAGAACTTACGGTTCCAAACATCAAACTGGCATGCTTGAATCATTTTGACGTCAGGGATGGTGCAGTATGTGACGTCTTGGCAGGAGAACAGGGCCCATCCTATTAATCAAATTCCCAATATGAGCGTAATACATGTACGCTTCATTGACGGCGAGGAGGTCGTAAACAAGCCGGCCACAGGGAACCCACCAAGAAAGAAAAGAAAGACAAACGTGGCAGCATCTGTCAGTGTTCTTAATTCCTTAAATCAAGGTGGCACACAAAAGACTATTACGAGTAAGTTCATAGCATGTCCGCAGTCGAAATGTTGAAGCTGGGGAAAGAAATCAAGTCATCCATAGAAACGACAGAGATTGATATCCAAGACTTTGATATTGAAAAAATGGTGGGAGCAGCCGATTAAAGTTGATTTTGTTCTTGGCAATGACCAATTGCCACTGGAGGGTTTTGTCATGCGTACAAAGCAACAAGCCAGATGAAGGGTTTTGAAAAGACACCGTGGGTGGTGAACGAGAATCTCCAGGAAACGGTGTAGGAAAATCTCATTTTTGGAACAAACAATTGAGCAACACACCCGAAAAAAATCTTCAAATGCATAACCTCGCTAGAAACTTTGCAGCACAGTTGCATCAGGAAGTTTTAAAGGCAGGAAACGCAGATGAGTTTGGTGAGGTTTTACGTTACAACAAAGTCTTTTTGGGAAATGCAAAGACGAGTTTGTCACAGTGGAAGAGCTTATTCCGGAAGATTTTGAAAAGCATGTTAACAACTCTGGAGGTTTTTGTGGTGATGCAGAGACAGAGCTTAGCCGGAAGGCAGAATGTCTTGTTCACTACACCTATGAAAGATCTGACAAGAACCTGATGCTGTTGGATATCCAAGGGTGTGGTTAGTTGCTTTGTGACCCTGAAATAGCAAGCTAGCAAGAACTGTTCCGACGGTGAATATTTATTTTGTACTGGTAATTTATCCCAGAATGCAATTGACACGTTTATAAGTTCCCACTTGTGCAACCGGTTTTGCGAACTTCTGGGTCTGGCAAAGTTAAAGCAATCAATTTAAATTAAATAATGACGTTTGACTATATATTTTCTTAGGAAAATCTACTCATATTTGACATTAATTTTAAAGTTTGTTATGTTATTGTTGTGGTTATGTTGGCTCTGTCGGTAATGGATATGTTCCGTTAATAACTGTAGTGCCATATACACTTTCAAGTGGATTGTAATTTTTTAACTTTTGTACAAAAACTGGATACAATTATGGCTATTACTGTATCTCAAATTACGATTTATGATTCAGAAACATAGTTCCAGACAGATTTTTCAAAGGTTAAAAATCACTATTCATTGGCTATCCAACCTTTGTGCATCTATAGTATAATTGTATGATTCATGAAACATTTTATTCATGTTGAACTATCTGATTGTATGGTGATCCACCTGAGATAATTATCATACTGCATTTTGTCTATTTTATTTGTCCCACACTATAGATTTAACACCCAGTAACATATACAGTGCACTACAGTAATGCACTATTTTACATTACAATACATAGAAAACTTACAACATACTTTAGAAATGTACAAGAAATCAAATAACATTGTGTGAGAAAATCCTCCCTAACATATAAATATGTGTCAGTCCAATCATTAGGTGAAATCTCATCAGCATTTGGGATTAGAGACTAACATTCTTCCCTGATTGGTTGCTCAAGAAAGTCCACTCCATGATCTAAGACACCAGAGAAATTTGCCACTTTTTCCAAATCAGCCTCAGAAACTGTCCAACCTAGACATTATTCAAAGAAAAACTATGTCAATGCCAAAGACGTTTTTCTCATCATGGGAAAAATACAGTACTGATAAGATCACTCAGTCTATATATACTGTAATACATATTTTTTAATTCTACAATAATAAATTTTCTTCCAATGTACTTTTTCCTATTTTACATACCCACACTCTTCTACGCCTGCCTCGTACCCAGACGTCTCTGCAGTGGCAAACGTTATAATTGCGGGCAAGCTACTGTAATGCGGCAAAAATAC
>JAOTOK010007118.1:0-13353 GCA_025770025.1 Virgularia gustaviana
TACACGTGTGCCAGTAGTCGAGCGTTACATCTTGATCTCGTACCCGACATGACATCACAAGCCTTCGTACGCAGCTTCAAACGATTTGTCGGAAGAAGAGGTATTCCTGCGCTAGTTTTGTCCGACAACGCAAAAACGTTCAAAAGCATCGAAGTAGACGAATACACGAGATCTCTTGGAATAGAATGGAATCACAATGTTGAAGGAGCATCCTGGTGGGGTGGCTTCTTCGAACGCAAGGTGAGGTCGGTGAAGTGTTGTCTGAAGAAAGTCATTGGAAAGGCAAGACTTACGTATGAGGAACTGTTGACTGTTCTGATAGAAGTAGAGGGAGTCTTGAATTCACGTCCACTGACATATGTATATGATGAGCCAACCGCTCCGTTGACACCATCACACCTAGTGCTTGGAAGACGGTTGCTAACCACGGGAGAAAGGAAATTCGAACCACCCAAATCCAGGACGACAAAATATGCTGAAACGGGAAAAGTACTTGGAAAATGTTTTGAATCACTTCTGGAACAGATGGCGCAAAGAATACCTATCGCATTTGAGAGAACATCATCGACGCAGTTGTAGAAAGGGAAAGACAGCTAAAGAAGGAGACGTAGTTTGTGTTTATGAAGATAAAGTGCCTAGACTACGGAGCCCGTGAAGGGACATCAACCGCAAAATCTGAATAAGTGACACTAACACTTATTTAGACCGCTGCCACAATACATTATATCTCGCACTGCCACTTATTAACTGATACTGCCACTTATTAACTAACACTGCCAGTTACTAACTAGCACTGTCACTTACTAACTAGCACTGCCGCTTATTAACTGACACTGCCAGTTATTAACTGACAGTGCTGCATATACAAGCTCATGTCCCTCATGTGGCCAAGTAGATCAACGTCAACCACACTGTGCGTCAACCGTCAACCGACCACAAACATGGAGGCGAGTCAACGTGATATCGATCAGGTACTGAGGACTGTGTTGCTATATTATATGTATATATTAGTATGCATAAAGAGCTATTTATAACAATTACATTATTTGCAGCAAACCTGCACTTCATATTTTGGTAATTTCCATATATTGCGCTTATATTTGATAGTCTGCCTACAATTTTTTAATGTATATATGTAATTACGCTCCAGGTCTGTGAATTCTTGCGGGCCAGAAACGTGGCGGATACAGTTATGAACCAGATTAGGAAGGAAAAGGTAAATATCTCATTTTCGTCCAACTATAATTATGTTAAATATCCGAGAATGGATATCAGATTTGTTTATATATGATACCCCAACTGCCCGCCATTAATAATATAAATACCAATTTGTGATAATTATAACATCCGACATCACATTGATATCAGATATGGGCTTTAGTTTGGGACATTTTAATACCAGGCAGAGATAAAAAATAAAATCTCAGATTTAAATAAACATTAAAGTGCGTTAAAATTGAGTTGTCGCTGAATTATGTGCTTGGGATTACATGTCTAAATAAAATCATATACTCGTAGTCGTATTACTTAAGGTGGCTCCCTATAGTTATTTATAACCTAAAAAGAAAAATTATAAAAGATACTACAAAAATCAAATAGTGTTACAGTGAGTTAAAAATGATTGCTTTGTTGAGGTACGAAATGTGTTGCTATGGTAACAGTGACGTTTCAAAATGGCCGCCAAACAAAATTTTGATTGTTCAATTTGTCTTGCAAACAAGTTCATAGCCTGCTGATACAGACCTGCTGCGTGGGGAGTTCGCAAGATTCGCAAACACGAACCCCCAGAGGAAGGTCTGCTTCTTATGGCCAAAACTCCATACTAATGACGTACTACAAAAAGCACTCTGTGGCCCCTGACAAATAATATAGGACATGCAAGCGTATCTATTATTCTTGCTGCATATGTACATTGCATTTAAAATTAATGTTTGATTATATTTTATATGTAGATGGATGGTGCTGCAATTTTGGCAGCTTCACAAGATAATTTAAAAGCATTTGGTCTCGCTTTTGGGGATATACTTGCTTTAAAGTCATTTTGTGTTCCTGAAGCCTCGAAAACATGCAGTAAAGAGGCAAGAGAGCAAAGAAAGCAGCAATTATTTCAGAGGCTTTTTGGGGAAAAGAAAAAATCTCCATCAGCTGGCTCTTCTACTCCAGCAAAGTCAACTGCCACAAAATGCCCAGCTTCCTCTCCAGCAGTGAACAAGTCAATTAAAGTTTTTCTTGGCTGGCAACATTTTAATGAATCTGAGCAGAGATACAAGCAAATTAGGCTTGCTAAAGGTGGTGGTATGCGAGAAGTATACTTGCCTCTATCAAGTACATATAACGAAATGCTGGGTCTGGCAATTGACACATTCTTTAAAGGTGGAGTAAACACAACTGGTCGTTCATCTGATATGGAATTCAGCCTAGGAAACTTCCAATCACAGGTTATAAGTGATAAAGATGGTTTTACTTTGCAAATGTACCGAGATGCACATAATATTCCAAGAGTCAAGATTTATTTGCTTTCGTATGCAAAATACAGGTACTTATTATTGAAAGTCTATCAACAATTATATAGTGTTTAGGGTATGTAACCACTGTGCTCCACAGCTTTGAGGAGAAGCTACAATCTTGGCCAAAAGTCGTGGGACGATTGAATTTTATATCACGCAAAATACTAATTTCTTCCGCCCTCCCCCATTCAATGCTGGCATTTAAGTTAAAGAAAGAAGTTTTTCCACCCGGCGACACCACAGCAATTTCCAGTTAACACACCATAAACAACAACATTGATTGGGGGGAGGGGGGCAGAAGAGTTGCCCGTCATGTGGGAGACAACTGGTGATTGTGCGAGAGTGTGCCATCCCATTAACTTTTGGCCAAGATTGTAGAGTAAAGCTACTGTAGCATATACAGGCAGCACTCTAAGATATAGCCTGTAACACTTTATTTTTTATATAATTAATATCAAACTATCAGTCAGATAAATTGGGTAATATGGATAAGAATACCAGTGCTCTATACATTAAATTCAAATTGTAGGCCAATTGTTTTGTCACAATGTGCATTTAAATTAGCCCATGTATAACTGCAATCTGCATGTTTTGATTTTTAGTATTGTACTGTAATGGTATTATGGTGATCTCTCAAACGTGCATTATAATATAAATGTTGCTTACTGAGACCATTTCAAGCAAGGGACCTCACCAGCAGCAAATGCCGAAGTGTTTTTTGCTTGTATATTAGTTCTCAGCAACATAATTATATCGAAAACTACAACTAGCTGAATTATTGGAATTCCGTTTCTTGATCTGATCAAAATTAATAATTCTAGCAGTGTGTGGCTTTTTAAGTTTTTACTTACACTTCAGGCGAATGTCATGTTACTTAGTTTTTTCATTTTATTTTTGGAAATAATATAAGGAAACCGACAGCCAAGTCCAGCCTGTCAGAAGAGTCAAGTGAGGATGAATTGCTATTGCATCCAGCCTTTTCTACTGATGACGAGGAGCCCCAGAAAAAACATGTAGATGTTGATTTCCACTGTCCACGTCAGGCGATGGATGGTGACGCCAGGTATAGATTGCAAAGTTAGTTATTGGTGTTTTGAAACGGGCATTATACATGAAATATGTAACGCTGAAGTATTTCCTTAGCAGTTATGCTGCAGCTATATACAGCAAACGTGGGCAGAACCACAATCTGAAAACAAAGATGGCGAGACACAATTTGGCGACTTTTATAAGTAAAACAAAATGAAAGGATTTGACTTATATTATCAGTTATAATTTTTCACTGAAATAACTGCGTAGCTGAGCAGCATGATGAACAAAGAAAAAATACAAGGCAAAGTTGACGTCATGTGATATTTAAATAATGTAACTATATCTTTGTGTTATTGTAAACACTATCAGATATTTTCACTAATCCAGCGCCTGTGCTTTGAAATTTAAAGTCGCCGGCAACGTCGTAAAACTGCCGGCCATCACCGGCAGCCAGCGGCTATTTCGAACCCTACATACACATACATATACATATATATATATATATATATATGTATATACATACCTACATTACATTACCGGTACTACACTTTAGGTGAATGTCATGTTTAATGTCATTCATTTTTAGAAATACTGTAGAGGAACCAACATCCAAGTCTAACATATCAGAATCAGCTGAGTCCGATGGGGATGAATTGCTATTGCATTCAGCCTTTTCTACTGATGACGAGGAGACAACAAAGAAGAGGCGATTAGATGTTGATTATCATTGTCCACGTCAGCTTATTGAAGGTGATGGCAGGTATGCATTGGGCCATACAATTATATGTTTTTACCATGCATAGTCAATGAATGTGGCTTATGCAGCTTTATTCCTGAGGCCATTCTTTACCAGCAAGCCTCACTTTGGTGGCAAGGACATATACGTCAAAATGAGGCTGAGTGGTAAGGCAATAGCATCAAGGGAAGCTGTAAGCATTGCGACATAATTCAGCTAGTTGAACAGTTCCACTTGCAATGTGATTGACCTGAGGTTAAAATGATACACCATATAAACTTATGCAAATTGGCATCATTTAAGCAAATTACCCAACGGAATATAATTATGATCCCGTCAAACAATTATTTTTTTCATATACAAGTGTACTGTACGATTGTACTTGGGTAGAAAATTGTATTTTGTATGCTTTTTATATTATATGAAATCGACTAGTATACACACAATTAATGTTTGCGTCATGTTTATACAGCTCAGTAAGGAAGTCAGCCCGACTATCTAGTCCGATTTTGAGCGTTAAACGGAGTAAAATCTTCCGGTGTTAAACAGAGTAAAATATTCTGCCGTTAGACGGAGTAAAATCATGTGGTTGTAGACAGAGTAAAATTATCTGGCATTAGACAGAGTAAAATATTATGGCGTTAGACAGAGAGTAGCCTAAATTCGTCTGGTATTAGAAAGAGTAACATATTCTCGTGTTAGACAGAGTGAAACCATGTGCATGGCGTTAGACAGAGTAGAATAACTAGAATTTCTCCGTCGTTAATTTCTTATAACGAAGTCTTTGCAAAATTGTGAAGAATAACTACTGTCGTGGAACCCCTGTCCACTATGGTTCAGATATGCCGTGTGCGCGTTCGCAATCTAAGGGACTGTATCTTTCTCTTTTCGTAAACTTTATTAACAATCTAAAAGTGCTCTCCCCGAGCGTCAATCTCGATCTCTCTTCTCAATCTGTCTTACAAGTTGTAACTACGCCTACTTTTATAATACAATAATGACAACAGTAATGAATCAACAAAATGAATAACAGGAAAGGATAACGCAACTGTGCATGGTCTACTGACGGATGTGGTATAACGTCTTTCCTTATTTCTAAACGTCAATGATACTCTAATCCTAAGTAAATACATTTACATTTTGGCACTTACTCTATTTAATTAACATGTTTTGATAGTTTCGTTTTATTTAAATGTCATGCAATAATATTAATATATAAGATTTATAGCTCTATCACTTAAAGGTTACAAATGTTTCTACAACTACTGACGACATACTGACTTTCTGTCAATTTTATTCGGCATGTTTTTTTTGTATGTGGTATATACATCATGTCATTTATTAGACGCAGGACATCTGGTGACTGAAACTACAACTAACTGAATCTGTCATTATAAGAATTAGAATTTCTTGATCAATTTAATGTTTATAATTTTATCCATTCAAAGTTTTTAAAGTTGCAAACGTGCAATGATAGTCAACGTCATACTACCTTGCCTTTTTACCTTAACAGTGACAGTGGTGACTGTGGAGAGAGTGGAGAGGCTACTACAACCGAAAAACATGTGGAACCGGTAAAATAACAGCAACTATAAAATTGTATGCTGCAAGTGGTTATATGTTAAAATAGAGTGCAGTAGCCCCAAAATAATATTATTTACAAAAACACAAAAATCGTATAAAAGTAAAACCATGAAAGTAATCGAACGTACAGTACTCGTGCCCTGGACTCTCTCCCCATGCTTCCCATGTGCAATACCGCACACGCAACACGTCATTGTATGAAAGTGGCAATGATGTGTTGCGTGCACGGTAGGGAGAGTTTTTTGGTAAAACCCACTGTAAAACCAGATTAATTTTATGCAATTCTGATATAGCATTTTTAATATGTCATTTTCTGGTTATCTGTGGATGGACCACTATAGTTGATTTATAATTATAGTAAGTAGGTAATCATCGAAGACGAGAAAAAATGTGGGATTAATAGTACAAGTGATGTTTGAAAATTTTCCCGAAATTTGACGAGCCTCCGAGGCAACTCAAATTTCGGGAAGATTTTCAAACATCACTTGTACTATTAATCTCTGACAGTACAAACAACATCGCATGATTACTTGTATTATATTAGCACGTCAGTTTCACTGTTCGCATCTCTGCGTTTATTTTCTAAAATCACTAATTGTACTACAGTGTAGATAATGAAATAACTGTACCCCTCTCAACCAATCAGCATTCAGTAATTTTATCATTCTAATAATAAGTGGATTTAAAGTGGCTTCCTAGAGTATTGCGAAAATTCTACACAGCAAGTTTGTTGTGCCAAAATGAACACCAATGCTGTAGACAAAAGATTAACAATACTTGTTATATTGTTGAACAAGTTAGAAATGATGTTTGATTAACTACGCTAGTAGTTTCCATGGTAACAGTGACATTTCAACATGGCCGCTTGTTTAATTTTGTTTTTTTAAACCCTTCGGTAACCCTTATGTTAGTAACTGACAGGATAACTTTAAGAAAACGTTATCAATATTTTTTTAAATTCCGTAAAACCGTACCTTTCCACTTCATTTTTTTTTCTATTGATAACTTTTTCTTGTCCAGTCAATCACTAACATACTGACAAAACATTCAGCGAAAAATAAATAAATTTCACTGACGGGTTGTCAAAAAAATGACAATTTAATACCAAATGGCGGGCCATATCGAAACATCCCGTTACAACGGCAACTGCCACCGTAGTTAATCGAACAACATTTTCGCATTATAATCATAGGTACTGTATTGTAATCTTTTGTTTACGATATTGGTGTTTATTTTGGCACATCAAACTGCCCTATAGAATTTTTGCAATGCTCTAGTAGGGCGGGGCACCTTAACTGAAAAGCTTTTTACGACATTCACTTTTCTATCCATGTTTACATAAACTAGATCAGGGGAAGTCAGTTAAATCCCCTAGAGGCATTTCCGTTATTTTTTGTTTTTATACACGTTATATGGATTATGGGTGAATAATTATTGTTAATTATAAGAATAATTATAGATATCTCGTCAGATTTTGTCATAATCTGTAATTTCGATAGTGCATGTCATCGGATGTTCATTGCAGCAGAAAATAATAACATTTATATCTATTCATTCATAATGGATATAGCTACGTGTATGAAAACGGAAAACAATACGGGCTGCCCATGGGGGTCTCTGTTATAAATTTGAGGCAAATAATTTAATTGCATTTATTCTTCTCACATAATTTTAGAAAGATCCAGGTTACCACTTTAGAAGTGAAATATTACCAAAATTTTTGAAGCATCAAGACAGTCGGGAGGTATAAAACAAATGTAACATTGTATAAACAAGTTTTATTGCTACGTAGGCTCTGCAAACAATAAGCCAAAAGCGAACAGGTGTTGAACTTTCAAGGGCTTTCGCCCGAAAAGTCAGCTAATTTTCACACTTTTAGCAGTTCGACACCTCATTTCTTCAGTACGCTGCCATTTTCCCTAACGATAGCCTTTTTCTCAAAAGTTAAAAGAGTTAACAAAAATTTGTAATCCCAAAACGAACAAAGTGCAGTAGTCCTTAGTTTTCTCATAAAAATAGCTGATCACGCTAATGAGTTTGAGTTTGAGTTTATTAAATTTATCACACAAATTACACATTCATGAAAAATGTATTAATTTACAGAATTTATAATTATAAGATACATAAATAGGTATTTATGTGATGAAGAGGTTTGATGGGAAACCATCAACATTAAAGAACTCTTTTTGCATTTGAAGCATTAGTTGGTGGTCACAAACTATACAATAACTTTGCGCAAACGTTTCCCAGTATATAGATAATGATTTTTCTCGAGTTTCGAAAAATGTACTCGAATAACTGTCAATGACAGTGGCACTATTCAATTTCTTATAATTTCATTTATACATTTTGGGACAACGTCATATTTGAAAGTTAATTTCGTTTCGTATTTCTTATTTATAGGAAAATAGCATTTATCTGGAACAACGGCGACACGACATCTTGTGTTATTTAAGAGCCAATGGCACACATGAGGCTACCGTAAGAAGAGATTCCCTTTTCGAAGACGTCGTGTGCTTGTATAAAGACGAATCAATGCTTGAAAAGGACATTGCATTCTCATTTGAAGGTGAACTTGGTTTGGACTTTTTAGGTCTCAAAAGGGACGTGTTTACATCATTTTGGGAACAAGCGAGCATTCACTTCCTGGAAAGCAGTGGCGGGAATTTCGTCCCTCGCAGCAACGGCCTCACAACAGAGCAATATGTAACGCTCGGCAGAGTCTTATCACATGGATACATCGTTGCTGGTGTTTTTCCAGTGTTCCTAAACCAGGCATACATGCAAGCCCTATTGTTTGGCGAAGCATCGCTTACAGATGATGCTATGGTGCAATCGTTCATCGATTACTTGCCTGTGTATGAAAGAGAGCGGTTGCTACGTATCTTGTGTGGCGCAGAATTAGACCCATTAGACAGCGAATTCTTGCTGGATTTAGAAGACAGAGCAGGTGTAACGATGATGCCAACAACGGAATCTCGAAACACCATCATACAATTGGTTTCGCGTTCGCTTCTCATTGAAACACCCATGCATTCCATGACCAAAATAAGAAAAGGAATGATGCAGATCCCATGCAGCCAGCAGCTATGGGAGTCGATGACAACGGACGAATTGTTGACATTGTATGATGAGCTGCAACCAACGCCTGCGAAAGTTGCATCCCTCCTGAACGCCAACTGCCAAACATCGGAAGAAGGGCGCGTTTTCGATTTCCTGCAAAGATATGTGAGGTCCCTCAACCAAGAAGATTGTGTGAAATTTATTCGTTGGGTGACAGGTAGTGATTGCCTAATCGTCGCTCGCATCGATGTACGATTTCACAAGTCAGAGGAAAAAGAGCCCTTTCCAAGAGCCCACACCTGCAGTGGAATGCTTGATATTTCCTCTACGGGTTACCACACATTCTTTGCCTTTCGGAAAGTCATGGATTCCATCCTGAGAAATGACGAAGTGTTCAAGTTTACAAACGTGTAAATACATTGACCTATGTACATGAAAACACTCATATGATATTAGTTGATTTGTTAAAGTTTACATTTGATAACGGTGATTTGATGCAGTAGACCGAATCAGCCTTGTATGCCAATTACCCATTTCGGTGTTTACATATACTTGTGAGAGTTGACATCTTGTTCGAACCGTGATATTCAGACACAAAAGAAAGTCTTGTAATACAGTAATACAAAATAAAATTCACATTTCTCAAAAGTATGTGTAAGCATCGAAATAGGTAATTTGCATACGAGGCTGATTCGATCTATAACATGTTATTTATGCTTAAATATTCATGCACAGCACAATTATAACATATTCATTCGACAAATATGAAAATCGCATGTTCACACGCTATCTTGTACTTCACATCCTGTCGAATTCCAGTGGTATAGAAAACAAATCTGTAGACAGAGATAAACACGAGCCGCGAGACGAGTGTTTTTCTGCACGTTTTCCGAAAGTAGAGCAACATACAAAGTGCAAGGGTCACTGGCAATCCTGCCAGGAAATCCATTCAGTAATGGTTTTATGGTTTTTATATGGTTTTAAACGGCCATGCACGGTTCCCTTATCCTGCAAGCGTGTTGACCAATAAAATTGCGTGTTTCGCTATCGTTATTATATAAACATATTTTATATACTTGATACGCTGATACTGTATTTAGTGTTGCGTTCCTTTATTGTGTTTCTTAGTTGTTTTGTTATCAATAAAGATGCGTTTTGTGATCATTTTTGTTCCTTTTATTGTATATTGTTTGTTTACTGAAAATTACTTGAAGAGATGGTACATGATTAATTGAGTAAAGAATTGCATAACATTTAGGTGATATTTGTGCTGTAAGAAAGCTACCTGCTCTGAGTTGTTTTAACTCGTATTTACAAAATCGGAAGCAATTCTATAAGTAAATGGATCATTTTCGATAAACCTTTTTCTGGTTCTCATAATATTGCCCCGAGCTTTCGAGGGTCACTATTCGTGACGTCCTTGGGATTTGCCGCCCGAATTGACCCGTACGCGGGTGTTTGCGAGTACATTATCTGACTAAGAACTCAGCAAAAAAGTTTAGGACTGCCGGTGGCACAGTGGTATAGTTACAGTGTCAGACTACATCAAGCCAGCAGTTGTGAAAATAATCGACTCCAACCGGTTTGGTACTATATCAAATTCATCGACGACAATGGCCATAATTAGCATGCTATATAAATGGTATAGCGCACTGGTTTATCAAACCGAATTTTGTTTTGTCACGATCGGAAAGCTTTCAATTATTAACATTCCTTATTCTTTAGTAAACTGAAACTTCTAGATATTCCAGGTAGCGTCATTAATTGGGTCATCAGCTTCCTGCGGTAGACAGCACAGAGTTTTACTTGGGTATAACTGTTTTTCAGAATGGGGTAGGGTACCATCTGGTGTCCCACAAGGTACCAAATTAGGCCCATGGTTATTCCTAGTTATGATAAGCGACGTCTCTGTAACAGGACCATTCGCCTTTTGGAAATATATTGATGACTAGCTCAACAGTGTCGGAAACAGTTAACGAAGGTGATCATATAGCAATCTACAACTTGCGGCCGAAAAAGTGACTCAGTGGTCAAAAGCAAACTTGGTACGAGTAGAATCGTCTGTCCTACGTTAGCCAGAGTAAAATCCATAAGTGACCCATTGGGTTCTCTAGGGTTAAACAAACATAGGAGATAACCCCGGAAGACCCAAGCACTTTTCCCCTTGACGAGTAAAATGGCGTTTGTCACAGTAAAATCCATAAGTGACCCATTCGATTCTCCAGGGTTAAATAGTGGGGGGAAAATGAATTAGTGATTAATTATAGTCGCTTGAACACAAAAGAACCGTTTCCTCCAATACTCATTGACGGTATGCTATTGAATCCATTAAAGGATTAGTGTCGAACCCTGGAAATACGGTATAAATATGCACAAGATGCAAAATTATATCTCTAAATTATAACAAATTACTTCAAGACGCTATGGATTGGAGAAGATATTAACCTATTCACATTATGCTCTCATCTGCACTCGTTGTATTGAGTATGGGGAATTTGATCGAGCTCTCAGGCGCGGGTGGAACCTGGTGTTCAGGATTCCCACCACGAATTTGCAACGATTCGGGTTGGGAGGGTGGGTTTCGTCGTTCCAACCGTTGCTTGGGCGCTTGATCAATTTGAAGTGCGAATGCAGTGAGAATCGCTGTATTTATAGCTGTTAGACTCCCCTAGGACTCCTGGGCTTCATTTAAACTGCTTTGCATAACAATATAACTCAATTCATCCTCGATCGCGCTTTGTTTTCGAGCATTGTGAATAGCTTTTTTGTCTGTTCTGGCGGCCATTTTGTTGGCCAACAAAATGGCCGCCAGAAGCGATTTGCGCCGGCGATCCTAACAAGGGATGACACATTTCAAAGGTAGTGAAAAAGCGCACGTAAGATCTACTTCTCAATTCAACTGAAGCATTCAGGTGTACCTTCAGACGAACTTAGCTTGTTCCTTTTTACTGTGCGTGTGTTCGATCATCCTTAGATTATGCTTGTCCAAAATTCCATCATGCTCTACCAAGATATCTACGAGATGAATTGGAGGGGTAGGTGTTTCACTGACCCCCAGTCCAAGGACTACCCAGTTAGACCACCTATTAAATGGACTACCCCAAATCAGAATGGACAACCTTGAAGACGCTATAGCATGACGTGGTAAGGTGTGTAATTGCTTGGGTGACATAGCTATCACAGTGTTCTCTATCAACAATGTAGGTTGTTTCTGAAGCTCAGGTGTTCACCTCAGTGGTCGGTAAATGCATTCAACATTTCACCTATATCCCCCAAGTTTCTGAAACCACCAATTGTAACATGCAATGTTCATGCTGTTAAACTTTCGAGAGATGGTTGTCTCAATACAAGACAGTAATTGGCAACTACAAGTTAGATTATTATAGTTTACGTATTTTTTACCGTGACCTATACCTTCGCGTTATTAACACGAGGAGCCGTAGGCTCCGATGGGTAATAACTAGCATATTGACCGAGGTTCAAGGTATATAACCGTCTTATATCATTGTTGTGGAGGTTCACTACAGGAATATAGCAATTTCAAATACTTTTACTCGAGATTTCTCAAGATTTTTGGACACATTTAACTTAGTCCATTTGGGTGGTCCGTGGACTGGGGGTCAGTGAAATGCACCTACCCGAATTCGAGCGTGTACAGAAACGAGCTCGATCTGGCTTGTGTTTTCCCCGGCCTCTATTATTGTGATGTCTTATCCTTGGCACAACTTAAATCAATAAATATGACCAAGACAAGGAGATAACGGACCGTCTTCTTAAGAATAGTTTATCTGATCCAAGTAATAAACTCAATAATTTAATTCCGCCTACTATTGATAATGATGAGGTATATACATGATCTGCGCCATCAAAGAAAATTGAACGTTCAACTTTCAAAGACAACGGTTCTTTAGCCGCTCGCGCTGCTACACTTGCGCCCTGTCTCAACCCTGTCACCCACATTTCTGGCCCCAAGTCTGATCACACGCTCATCTCGTTTATTGTATTACTTGTGCTAAGTGCCCTAAAATTTACATTGGTGAAACTGGTCGACGCGTTCCACCAGGAACAACGATGTTGACAAACCTGTCGCCGTCATTTCAATTGTTTGAACCACTGCTCTGTAAATATGAATTAGTCTGTGCATTCCCAGCACGAGATCTCATAAAAATGACCGACGCATAACGAATTATACACTGCCAGCTTTCACTTGTAAAATAGGAACAATGTTACGTACGGTGGCCCACGAGGATCACGGCAAAACCACCATAAATGACGGTCGTACCACCCAGGCTACGGCATAATGATGTCATAAAAGATCGACGACGTTGACGATGATAATGGTGATGGTGATGAGGATCATCATCATCATCATCATCATCATCATCATCATCATCATCATCATCATCATCATCATCATCATCATCATCATCA
>JAOTOK010007229.1:2113-13350 GCA_025770025.1 Virgularia gustaviana
AGGCAGCAATTATAAGTATACTGAAAATATTGTCGGTTAATGTTTATTCATGAACAGGTTGAAACGTATGGAAGATTTCTTGGTCTGGTTATCACTTGGTTTGGTCGCATGTACATGCACAACTTCAATGCGCCAATCCTCAACAGAGTTACTCACACGCATGTGGTTGAGCAACAGGTAGTCGACTCATGCTGCGATTATGCCTTAAAGTGTCTTTGACCTTTTTATAGTCTAGACTATGCATTTGTCATCTTTATAATGTACTTTATATAATAGGTTAAAAAACATACTAATCATATAAAAACTAACTATACCGACAAAATGCTACACGCCTAGGGAGCACAAGCTTTCCTATTATAAATTAGCTATCGACAAAAAAATAGTGACTAGCATGAAATATATGTTCACAAGCCAACCTTGTGCCTATTTGAACTGGGGCATGATAAAATATCTAGTGTGATCTTTAATGCATGTAAGCAAGTATAATGCTGCATAGCTATAAGTGACCATAAGACTGATTTCAAACTGTTGATGAGTTTTGACCACATTTTAAAGCTGTGTAGACATAAACTTGCAACTCTTTAGCGACCTTCACCAGAACAAAACTTGTACTGACCTTTTCACTTTCTGTATCTAATGCCGATGTTGCTTCGTCCAGCAAAAGAATTTTTGGATTTCGCACGAGCGCACGAGCAATAGCGATCCTTTGCTTTTGACCACCAGAGACGAGTGTTCCTTTATCGCCAACCTTTGTCTCGTATTTCTGAAAAATTAATATAATTAAGCAATTGAATAACTGTATCGTGTAGGTAACATGATTTGCGATAAGAGGTATTGGTGAAATAAACTAGCTGAAATGAAATAAAATGACATCTGGTAAAATGTAGGAAAATAAAACGAAACGAAATAAAAGGGAACAAAGTGAAACGAAACGAAAAGAAAGGAAACGACACGAAAAACAACAAAACAAATCCCACGAAAAAACCCGATCCGGAATGGAATTAAACAGATCAAAACCTGACCCAGTCAGTTCAGTGGGCGTTTGTTTAACCAGGTATCATAGATACTGGATATGGAAAGTTCATAAGCCGACAATCGTGAACTATGTGCAAAAAACCCTAGTACGTACAACATGAACTTACATCAGGTAATGACATAATAAAATCGTGGACATTTGCTGCTTTAGCGGCTTCTGTAATTTCCTCAAAGCCAACTTGTCTTGAGTTATCACCATACGCGATGTTTTCACGAATCGTTAAATCAAACAAAACAGGTTCTTGAGACACAATGCCTATTTGCTTCCTCAGCCACTGCAAGTTTAACGCATTGATTTCATTTCCGTCTAATGTCTAAAGAAAAATACATACGCTGAGGAACGCAAATTATTACATCTATTATTATATCTTGTTCAAATAGTAGCTACGAAAAGGTAAAATCCCTGACCGTAACTGATACCTTACTCTTTAAGTATCTTAAAAACACTGGTAAACAAAGAGCTGAAGATAGTAATTCGTATTTTGCATTAGAGCTTGATTAGCTACATAGTGCAATGTATTAAAACTATGTAGGAAAATAATTTGAATAAGAAAGAGAAATTTTTCTGCACATGCGCAGAATCGACTGGACATGCCCTTGCGTAATTGCTGAAACAATGGGAGGTTTTTCAACAACAAAAATTAAAGGGCATGTCCAGTCGTTTCTGCACATGCGCAGAACCGACTGGACATGCCCTTTATTCAAATCATTTTTCTAGTTTCATACACGTGACCGCCCCACATGCGTGATTGCTGAAACAATGGGAGGTTTTCCAACAACAAAAGAGCAGCATTCCCAAAGGATTATTCCAAGCTACCAACATGGCTGCCATTTTATTGTTCTAACCTACCAACATGGCCGCCGTGACGTCACATGAAAACACACCATACATTTAAAGCCGGGCTGCAATTTCGGCCGGGACGAAACGCAGCACTAGAACTGACATACTTGGATTACATCTGGAAAACAGCTATATTTATGTGTGATATATTATAGGACGGTAACGAATCATACTTACTATTGATCCGGCAGCAGGATTGTAAAATCTTTCCAACAACGAGACAGATGTACTTTTACCACATCCACTGCTTCCAACAAGAGCTAACGTCTTACCCGTGCTTACATCAATATTCAAACGACGCAGTACTTTAACATCAGGCCTGGCAGGGTATCTGAATTCAACTTTTCTAAACGAAATGTTTCCTTCGACGCTTTCCTGCAAGAACAGTAAATACACAAAGAACGAATGAGTTAATTGTCATGAAAGTAATATTCATCGACGAATTGTACACAAGTAGACTTACCGGCTTAACACCTTTTGGAGAAGAGCTATCGATTTCAGGCATGGTCTTAAATAACTTAAAAAGATGTGCCGCTCCAATTCTCCCTTTTCCAAAATCAGGACCCATAGCGGCCAATTGCCCAATCAGCATAGCGCCCATGATAATTGACATAAGGACCCTAATGAGACATAATTGATTTTAATATCTTAACTAAATCCACATTTGTCTTCTCAATAACTAAATAGTTAATAGTTTCAGGGGTCAGCATTTTGCCCTTATCAAAACTGACATGTGGCAATCGCGTACGCCAATAATGCTACAAAGATATCTTATTCAACCATTTGGGGTCAAGGAAGGTCTTTGCAGATTTAACTCTGGCTAACGCCATACGATTTTACTCGTCAATGTGGACCCCCTGACCCCAAAGGGTTAAGTACAAACGGAATGCTATGGGGGGAAAAGTGCTTTCAATATCAGAAGGGCGCGGAAGTGATAAGGCTCTACCAAAGAGATCGACAACTATGCTCCTTGCCTTAATTTTTGTTTGGTTCGCAATATCATCTTTTTGCCAAACACGATTGAGAATGTCTATCAACACCAATGCAAAAAAGAACCTATAGTAATTGACAGTTACATCTATAGTTGTAGCTACTAGGAACGAAATATGTGCGGTGAATATACATAGGTTCCTGCGGTCCATGCTGTCTAGCCTATGGGTCCGTAACTGGTTTGGAAGTCGTTTCCATCACGCCACCCTTCTTGTCGTTCCTGCCTCTTACTATATCCAGGCGCATTTTAAATTCGAAAAAAGGAAACCTTGTAAGTCTATTGAGGAATATATCGATACTTTAATTTTCGCTCAGTTCTAGCTGGGATATTGTGCAGTAAAAGTATGGAACATTATATTATAGCAGATAACATGTTCAATATGGGCTACATACAAACAATAGAATTCAATGAAAAAACATGGCGAGACGCCCACCTCATGACGTCGGGAAAATCCATATCACCATCGTTAACCAATTTTCCAGCATACCACATTGCCATAGCCATACACAGATTAAGAATCCACTGCGAAGCACCCATGGAAACACCACTGTAATGAGCGTTTTTTACACTTGTCCTGTAAAGAATGCGTGAGAAACTTAGCATTTCTTCGTTTACTATAACAGGTCTAGTGACGATAAGATAAGAAAAAGCTAGCAGAACAGATGGGTTTCATCAAAGTTTGTTGGACTAACGGTATCTTTAGAACTCATTATTATTATATATGTTGGTTTATGTTTTGATCTTTATTGCCACATGCTTATTAGTTTTGGAAACATTACTTTCTTGCTCCATAGGAAAATACGTATTACGTATTGATATCAATATAGTATCAAGACTTTTCAAGGCTCCATTTAACTACTTATTGTTCAGAATCTGGTAGGTCTCCCTTTGATGAATGAAAATTGTTCACGCACCTTGAGCAACACTACATAATATTACGAGTTTTAGTTAAGTCTATAATCCAGAATTTTTCAAGAATTTTATCATCGGCTGTTGTCTTTGAGTCATTGTGTGTCACAACTTACATCCCAATAAATATACTATTTCTTTGTGGTTGTAAATCACAAAATAATGGGAAAGTGTTTTTAAAAACTATGTTACTTACTTGTATGGTTTGTCTACAGTCTCAACATATCGTTGGTAAAATTGTTCTTCTTTTCCAAGTGAAGCAACTGTTTGAATGTTTGAAATTGTTTCTACAGCAACCTGCAAGAAATTATTACACGTAAACTAGAATTAAAATACCAGGGAATATTTAAATAGAATGTTGGTATTATAAATATGGTTTCCTTCATTTCTTATCCTTCATCCAATCCAATCCAATCTAAATTTGTTTTTAAAAATGGTTAGAAAAAATCGCACTTAAGTCAATTTAATTTTTTGAAAAATAACAGATTAATATAATATCTAATACACGATATATATGTAGCTCATTTATCCACATCCCAGGTAATACCCAAATCATATGACTTTATTACCAAGCCACTAATGCAAAAGCTTTGAAATCGTATCCGTCAAACGCGGCCTTAGTGTGGTCTTCCTCAGATCAGGAATCAAAAGTGCTTTAATAAGGCGTCAGAGTGCAACTGAAATAACAGCAACTAAGTTTTCATTGGTACAATAATTTAATTTTTTGTGACACGATGATGGGTAACCTCGACTCCGTGGTTGGTACCAATTACGCTAAATCTTACCTGACCGCTTTCCTCATCACCACCAAAGCGGGCTTTGCTTCCCATCATTAACACAGATAAGCTTCCAGCAAGTATCACGAATGGAACAAACGCTGTTATAACGAGGCTCAATTTCCAACCAGAAATATAAGCGACCGTTAAACAACCAACGGCTGATATAATAGAAGAAGCTGCCAGTCCAATAGTTGGCCCTGTTGCCTGTAAGTGTAACTTGGGTAAGTGAGCTGAAATATATAGCTTGCGTTATTTTTAGCGAAAGAATCAAAACATTTACCCGATAGGTAAATGTTTTGTAAAAATTTTGGTTAAAAAATGGCATTTACATTTTGAAACCAACGGTATATGTATGTGAGCTGAGTTTGCTTGGTTTCTCTATTGCTTGGAGGGTTTTTCTCCAGGTACTCCGGTCTTCCGGCCTACCTCAGTAAAACCAGCAAGTTTTAAAATGTTTTTCAAAGGTTACACTACTACTTACAGTCATTTGCCTGACAGTGGGCCAAGAGTCTCGTTCGCACATGTGCCGTTTGGGTTAACATGTCCAATAAAGTTGAAGACAAAGTAGATTAGGTTGTATTTACAAAATCACAAAGTCTACTAATTTACAACACGTCCACGGACTTGGCGCACTAATAATTCATTGAAGATGATATACGTGATTTCTCGCCATTGTTTTGTTGCCTTGCATATAGTTCACTGGAAGTCCACTATGAAGGTAATGCGGGTGTTTGTCCAGGGGCAACTATAGCAACTATAATAACATTGTTCTGCCCCACATAATATTGTACTGCCCCATACAGTTTACCTTGCCCATATAGTTAAGTATACTTACACCCTGGACTGCTGCTGCATGGGTAGATAACTGCGTGCAAAGTGCTCCAGTGCTATGTTTGATGTCATCAAAGAAGCCAATGTGCTATAACAATAAATATGTATTTTGTTTGACAAGAATTATTGGGTTTTGCATAAGGCAATTTGCGTTTGTATATAAACGTACGGCCTGGTTATTATAGGGAAACATGTCAGTGGAGTACGTGCTAGGTATTTGTAGTAACGTTTTTGACGTAATGGATTTTTTATTATTTCTTTCTCAAAACAAATAAGCATTATATTATGCGTAGCAATTTTGCTCATTCAAAACAATGTACCTGTTTCAACATTGAAGCAAAAGACATTTTTCGTAGTCTTGCAGTAAGTTTCTCACCAGCTATTGCGAACATCCAGTTCTATACAAGAATAGTAAATAACAATGATAGTTTGAGCAACGTTACAAGGCTGTCTAACGGAAAACTAAAATTGTAATAATATGTAATAGGGGAGAAAGAAACATCGAACCATTGTAGAAAATATATTTTTGTAGAATATTTTTTAAATGAATGCTAAAGTAAAGAAATTATTGAATTTTAAATCTGAAAACATGCACTAATATGATGTAGGTTACTAATCGTGATCACGTGATACATAATATATGTTATTTGCCGATTTGGAGCTCCGTATGGAGGTATAATATATGCCGAAGTTGCAAAAACGGCCCGAGGCCGAGGGACGTTTTTGATAGCGTGGTACCTCCATACGGACCGACGAAACCGGCAAATAATATTTTTATTTTTTAGCTACCTCTTCTTGTGCAACGCATGCATTGACCGCAATATTTTCGAAAAGACATTCACGAATAGGTGTCTTTTATTATAGAGTGTTTTCGTAAATCAATTTTAATTTAATTTTTTGCTCTGCTGAGTTCGCATCGTAACATTGAAATGGAACACCAACATGGCGGCCATGAGCGTGTTAAAACTTTGAAGTTGAACAACCAACATGGCGGACATGACGTGACGTGAAATTACATTCTATTGAAATTGGGCGTGGTCATTCACCTGAAGTATCATTCCAAAGCCGGTTGCTCCACCAATTGCCAAGAAAAACAAAGCCCATTTACGCGAGTCGTCTCTCATGGTCTCTCTTTCATCAGGGTCGTTTATATTGTGTTGAAGTACCTTCAGAAAAGTCAGTAACGTTTTGTAAAAACTAGGGGCGCAGCCAGAAAGCCGACTTTGGGAGACAGGCGTTACTGCAAATTTTCTTGTTAAGGAGGTCTGAAGTACGCCCCACAGGGAAAATTTCGGGATTTGTTCCAGCACAAATTTGGTCGTTTCCTTCCTCTTTCCATAAAGGTGGTTCCCCCGATGATTGGGGGGGTATCCCCCATTGGCGCTTCCCTGCCTACATCACTGGTAAAACCCCGCCCGATTCACCCCATATAAAATTAATTTGTGATTTCATATTACCCGTGTATAACGTTTGCTGTGACGAGTAACAAAATTTTTTGTCGATCAGTTTGGGAATAGGTTGAAGGGTTATATGAGGTGAATTTTTAACGAAAATTATCGACCTGACACAATAAAATAAAACGGTCGTTAAAATTTTGATTTTGGGTTGGTGCTAATGCACTTTATAACTAATAAGTCGACAACTCAGCCCAGGAATCAAGGATCACTATTTAATGCCACATAGAGCACGCGGAGCTCAGTGAACACCTGCGTGAGGTATGGGTGGGACACAGTGTATTCCGCGTCCAGTTTGTTCATGACAACGTCGCCTTCCGCGAACTCACGACGCCAAAGTTAGGAAAACCACGTTCAACTTATAAATCGTCAAATATTTTTGCTTTTCCTAAAGGAAATACGCGAAAGGAGTGTTGGAATACTTACTCCCATTAATTCACCTAGAATGAGCGCGAAAACAAAAGGAAACGCGCCATTCAATGCTGATCCAATAGTTCCAATAAGCATGTATTTCCATTCAGGAAGATTTAGCGCTATCACTTTAAGAAGAGGAGCTGGTTCAAGACCTTCTTCGAGAATAATTTCATCCTTTTTCTAAAAGTAACAACAATCATTATTCATTATATTCCCAGTGAAACTTTGCAAAGTTTAAAAAGATACTAAATTGAATTGGATTTAATGAACAGATTTTCTTCCCACAGTTATTTGTTCTTTTCTTATATCGTCGTTCTAAGTAATATAGTTATTGGAAAAAGTACGATATTGTGACGCGTACTACTCCTGAGGCAAATGCAGTAAATCTATCGTTAATTAAGTTATTAATTCGCGTAATAAATGTCATAAACTACTAACATATTGATTTTTTCAAACAGACAGGTTTCCAACAGCTCTTAAAATAACCACTCATTTAGTTCCTCCTTCACTCTGACTGAAGGACTTTCGTCAGCTACTCTATTATTATTCACACTACCTTTCGGCTTTTGACTCCTAAAAACATCTTTTTGATTCAACATTGAGTCAGCGACATGTTTTTTCGGAGTAATTTTTTCGGCTTTTATAACTAACCATTGATTTTCTTGAGAGTTGATGACTAAGCTGTCTTCCAAATTTAACATTGGCCACAACGCTTCCGCTTGATGATAACGACAATTGCAAATCCACTTTTTCTATAGGTATATAGAATGACAGGCAGTATGATTAGATAAGTATGCATGAAGATGTTAGAAGAACACAAGAAAAGTGTGCAAAGTACCAGGCGAATCCTAGTGCTACAAACTTTTTATTTTATTGTTTTCAAAATGGTGATACAACCTTTTAATCATAATTCTACACCTACCATCGTCGTCATCATCAGCAACATCAGGTTTCTTATCTTCTTCCTTTGCTAGCATCTTATAAATGAACAAATATTTATAACAGTTACCGGTTTTACGTTTCTCGATATTTATGTTGCTATAACTCTTCCTTAACCCCAGTCTCTTTTCCTTCCTGTCCATGCATTGATGAGCGATTCTGCTGGACGATTACAAGCTGAACCGGATCGGAGAGAGAAACTTGAAGTAAGTCTACTCGATGTTTCGAGGTTGTTGCTTTACCTTACACAAGTAGCAGTATACGTTATACATAATGTGATCTAGTCTCGGGGATGCCGCAACGACGACGGTTCAACGTTGCCTTTTTTGGGTGCAGTGCGTGTATAATAGGTGCAAATGTAGGCTGACCTTTCAAAACATTCCTTCAAATAGTCCATTATGAACATGTACAGACAAGAAAAACAATTTGCGTATCGTAATGATTTGGTCAAATTACTTTATACGACATGCAAAATAAAGATTTTACATTCATGCAATGAGAATTTGGTGAATTGCTCGACCATCATCCCAATTTTACATTCATGCAATGAGAATTGGGTGTAGCTCGACCACAAGCTATCTTGTTTCATATCATAACTGTCTATCGTTAGTTATCAATGGAACGACATCGCATTTTAAGTTTACCTGCAGCGTGACAAGATCTTTATATATGCCATTTGCAGCCATTAATTCGTCATGGGTTCCTTTCTCGCAAACTTTCCCTTTGTCCACTGCCACTATCATGTCTGCGTTTTTCACCGTAGAAAGTCTGTGTGCTATCACTATTGTTGTCCGCCCTTCACTTGCCTGGTAAAAGAAACAGTAAAAACTACCACCATCGCTTCTAATACTGCCTATGCAGTTATTTATGATGAAATATAATACGAATAACAGCCTCAACATACATGAACTCGAGCAATTATTTTATTCTAGACAAAAAATTATATGAGAAAGATAGTTAGGCCTGCTTTTTCTTCCTGCTATGTAATTTCAATTCCTGATAAAATATTATAATATCTTCAGAAATTTATTTTCTCTTGCATTTCATGAACATATAGAGAAGATAGCGGTGCAGGACTAAGTCGTCGAGTTGGCTTTGCCTCTCTTAGTAGGTGTTTATAATAATGAAAGTGCGATTGCCCACAATATGATATGGATTGTTAATTTTTAGTATCCGCCTTCCTATGCATCAAATTATGCTGAAAATGAGTTTGTAATCGGGTGTGAAAACGACCCCAAGAAAAATAAACTTTTACTAAAAGGTGTGTTTTCAGTTTTAGCAGTTCCTGTGTGTGTCTGCTTGCTAGCATTATAAGCTGAACGCAGTTTTAGCCTGTCATTAAAAATTCTTTCTGCCCAATTTTTAATTCAATCCAAAAATCAACAATTTTTTCAAATTCTATCGAGCTACCTTATTAAAGGGAAATGAGAACAAAAAATGCTATACTGTGATAATATAATTGTCCTTTACTGTTACAGCACAGTATTTTATGTCAAAATAGCTACCTGAAGAACCAAACAATTTTTATAGAATGTTTCAAATGAACTGTAAAGGGTAATTACAAAATATTATTTGAATGTTCATTGCAACAAGACAAATTTTTGATGCTATTTCCCTTAAAATAATCAATAATGTTTTACCCGATCCAGCGCTTCTTGTACAACAGCTTCACTTTCAGTATCTAAAGCTGAAGTTGCCTCGTCCAGTAGCAATATCTTAGGGTTACGTAGCAGTGCACGAGCAATGGCGATACGCTGTTTTTGTCCTCCACTCATTTGGGCACCTCGCTCTCCGCATAGCGTATGATAACCCTGCGTATGAAAAGAAGCAGGTTTTGACTGAATGCTAAAAAACAAAACTCTTATGGTTCTACGAACATACAAGACTGACTTCTTCTACCTGACTTATTACAAGGTTATAGTAGAAAAACTGTAACGTGAAGTGACTCTGGAAAGTGGTCAAAAAAGATACCAAACTTGCAAAGAGTCTAATTTAGCATTTTATTGTATGTTTTAATCATTTACGATAATTATCATGGTCATATGATTTAGTTTCAATCGTTAAAGATAATGTTAAATTCACTTCAAAATTACGTGAGCAATGTCAGATAAAAGGCTGTAAATACACTAGTACACATTGTCTATGTCACTAATGAGATGTACTTGCAATCAATCATTTGCAATTTGCATCATACCAATCTTTTACTTTGTGCAATAGTGATCACAAAAATCATGCCCAGATCCATATGGCTGAGAATCCCAGGGTCCCTTTTAAAAGCGTGAGCCCTAACAGTGGCACTGGTGGCCACTTAGCCCTCGTAAGGTGCAAACAGTAGGACCGGTGTGGGACCCAATATAAAAGCGATCGCTGTTTCGAAGCCCGGTGTCGTGCACGACGCCATAAAGGTACGTACGGACAGTAGGGTTGAAAGAAGGGAGAGGTGCCTTGATAAAATTTTGTATCAACATAAGATACATGAACTACACATGTAATGTATTGCCAGAAATCTGGAAGATGTATTTGGCAACATTGTCATCGCGCTTTGCATGTCCCCCTGTCTGATAAATGATCAAAATGTTCCAAGGAACCTTTGACGGTCTGTTCTGTAAACTTTTGTTCCTGATAAACAAATGAAAGGAACGTATATCACACCGAAACAACTTTGTTACGTTTGATACGGTCGAAAGTGATCTCCTACAATCGAAGGAATAAGACTTTTATTGCAAGGGTGGTTCAACAGACTACCGTCAGAAAATCCTATTCCACCTCACAATCCTATTCCCTTTATGTGGTATAAAACTTTTCACCTAATTTACCACGATTTACCACCTTAGTGCTGGTGTACAATGCATTGATCACATTAGTGATACACATTATATATAGTGCTGGTGTACAATGCATTGATCCAACCGCATTTTGACTACTGCTGTGAGGTTTGGGATGAACTTGGCAAAGGCCTCTGTGAACGTCTTCAAAAATTCCAGAATCGAGCGGCTAGATTAATTATGAATTTTAAAAATGAACATGGACAGTCTATCTTAGCT